>CATLJY010000296.1:0-104807 GCA_949987705.1 Thereva unica | reverse complement strand
ATACTATTTATTTTGGACTATATACTATCTATTATATACTGTCAACTATGTTTTATGTGCTATGTACTATGTACAAGGTATTATGTACTATGTATAATCTGCTATGTACTACGTATTATGTACTTTGCATTACGGACTATGTGCTATTTACTTTGAATTATGTACTATGAACTATGTACTATGTACTTTGTACTATGTATTATGTACTATTTATTTTGGACTATATATTACCTACTATATACTGTCAACTATGTTTTATGTGCTATGTACTATGCACAAGGTATTATGTACTATGTATAATCTTCTATGTACTAGGTATTATGTACTTTGCATTACGGACTATGTGTTATTTACTATGAATTATGTACTATGAACTATATATTTTGTACTTTGAACTATGTATTAAGTATTATATACTATTTATTTTGGACTATATACTACCTACTATATACTGTCAACTATGTTTTGTGTGCTATGTACTATGTACAAGGTATTATGTACTATGTATAATCTGCTATGTACTAGGTATTATGTACTTTGCATTACGGACTATGTGCTACTTACTATGAATTATGTACTATGAAGTATGTACTATGTACTTTGTACTATGTATTATGTACTATGTATTGGGGGCTATGATTAGGTACCATATACTGTTCACAATGTACTATGTATTAGGTATTATATACTATGTACTGCGATTATGTACTATTTATTCTGTACTATGACTAAGTATTATGAACTATGTGTTATCTGCTATGTACTTTGCACTATATACTCTGTATTATGTATTTTCTACTAAATATTATGTACTTTGTACCAAACACTATATACTATGTTCTATGTAAATTAGTACTATGTACTATGTACATAGTACTATTATGTACTATGTACTTGCACTATGTACTATGAACTATGTATTATGTTTTGTATTATCTATTATGTATTATGTACTATTTACTATGAACTATGTACTATGTACAATGTTCTATGTGTTATGTTCTATGTACTAAGTGCTATGTACTATTTACTATGAACTATGTATTATTCACTACTACTATGTACTATATTGTGTAATATGTACTATGAATTATGTTCTATGTATTATTTACATATGTATTATATATTACGTATTATGTATTATGTATTATTGTATATACAAAATTTATTGACCTTTATCCTTCTGTAGGACTAAGATTGATTTGGACATATAGAATGACCATAGAGGTCTTAATTTCCAAAATGTGCCCAGACACACATACATTTTTTTATGATATATATTTTTGTTTAGGTTTTTTGAGATAGGTTATTGATAGTACATTTTATTAGGGTTATAAGGAACAAGTACTGTTATTGCGCCCATGATCAGTATTAACGCGTATTATATTCATGCCAAATTTTACGGTAATTCGCTTTACCATATAACATAAAATACACCACTACAACGCAAAAAAACATTACGGTTTCGTTTTTGATATACAGTATCCGTTGATTTTTCAAAGCGGCTGACTTTGGTTATATATATATATATAGATTTTCGAGGGATACCGAATCAGACCACTATCTGCGGGTCCCTTTTCGTCCCTCTGCCTAGAGTCATCTTATTGGGGTTGCAGTGGGTTGTCCCATTGCTCCCTTACTTCGACTCCCCTAGTTATCGCAAGCAGCTGATTGAAGGGAGTCTGCCTCATGTCCTCCATCCAATGGAGTCCAGTTATGGCAGCCCTTTTCCTCGCCACCGCCGGACAGTGACACACTATGTGTGTGGCCGTCTCAGGTTCCTCCAGGCACATCCGACAGGTGTCATCCTCCAGAATTCCCATTCTTTTTAGGTGATACCTGAAACATCCGTGTCCTGTAATCAGTGCCACCAACCATCTGAGGGTTCTCCTTTGCATATGCAGGATCCTTCTTCTGGCTGCGGTAATCGGCAACGTAAGCACCATCTTAGCCTGCCTGCACGTGGTCATAGCGTCCCACCGTCTCCGGTGTTCCTCAGCGACCCATTTCTCGATGCAGTTCCTCACCAATCCTCTGCCAATGGCAGAGTATGGCTCCGGTCCCCAGAATTCCGAGGTTGACCCCTGTTTTGCCAGGTTGTCAGCCTTTTCGTTCCCATCGATGCCTGTATGTCCTCTAACCCAAGCTAGCGTCACGTTGTTTTGTTTCGCACACCTGTTCAGTTTTTGGACACATTCCAACGCCAGAGACGCATTAATCTCTGTCTGATTCATGCGCTTAATCACAGCCTGATTGTCCAGTGCTATAAGGATACTTCTTCCCTGCACCTGACCCTCACTTATGTGATCCAGCGCGTGCAGCAGAGCAAGCATTTCCGCCTGGTAGACTGAGGTGTAATTCCCCAAAGCCAGAGAGCAGGTCAGATTTAAGTCCTCCGAGAAGACTCCCGCACCTGCTCTGCCGTCAATCTTGGATCCGTCCGTGAAGATATATATGTCTTCCGGTCTCCCTTCGGGGAGCGTTCCGTTCCCTATGAGGGTTTTATGATACCTTTCGGTCACCCTCATTTTTGTGATCCCTTCCATGGGCATCATGAGCTCCCTAATCCCTTTAATGCGATCCAGGATCTTCATGTGCCCATATAGGGTTCCTGACGCCTGCCATGCGGCATCACGTCTCATCCGAATCGCTGAGGCTGCCGCAGTCTTCATCACCTGGAGATCTAACGGCAGCAGACCTAACAGCGCCTCCAATGCCGCGGCGGGTGTGGTGCGGAAAGCACCGCTCACACCTACGCAGGCCATTCTTTGCACCTTGTCCAAATGCCTCTTGACGGTTTCCTGTGTGGCTTTAGTCCACCAGACCACCGAGGCATAAGTTATGATGGGTCTCACCATCATGGTATATGTCCAGTATGCTAACCTTGGTGAGATACCCCACCTTAGTCCACATACTCTTCTGCACTGGTGAAGCACCCTTGTCGCCTTCTTAATCTTCTCTTCAACGTGGTATTTCCAGGTTAGTCGCGAGTCCAAGTATACACCCAGATACTTGACCATCCCAGACACCTTGATCCTCGATCCAAAAAGCATGAGGGGCTGAAAATCCAGATCTTTAATCTTCCTAGTGAAGATTATCGCGTCTGTCTTATTGGCATTTATGGTGAGGCCCTGTTCCGTACACCACTGCTCAACCACTTGGAGTGCATTCCTCATGATATCTGCCGTAGTGCTCATAAACTTGCCACGTGCCACAATCGCTACATCATCTGCATACCCAACGGTATGCACGCCCATTACCTCTAGCCGCCTGAGCAGAGTGTCCACAGTGATGTTCCACAGGAGGGGCGATAGGACCCCGCCCTGTGGGCATCCCTTGCTGACCCTCCCTCGAAGCCGCGAGTCTCCTGTCTGAATCCTTACCGCTCTGTTTTTCAGCATGCTGTCCACCCACCTTACAATCATGGGGCTGACCTCGCGCCTCACCAGAGCGTCTTTGAGTTTGTTGAACTGTATCTTGTCGAAGGCGCCTTCGATGTCCATAATAACGGCCATCGCTATGCCTCCGGTATACAGTTCCCCCTCGGCTACTCGCACCAGTTGGTGAAGTGCCGTTTCTGTAGATCTGCCAGCCTGGTAAGCGTGCTGGCTTCTACTTAAAGGGTGCCTCCTTAGCATAGTACTCTCCAGGTGGTCTGCCACCACTCTTTCCATTGTTTTCAACAGAAAGGATGTTAGGCTGACTGGCCTGGAGGACTTCGCCTCGGTGTAGTCCTTCTTGCCTGGCTTAGGGAGAAATACCACTTTGGTTTCCCTCCACACCGCCGGAATGTATCCTGTTGCTAGACAGGTAACGAATATTCCCCTAAGCCTGGGTGCAATGATATCTTTGCCCCATTGAAGCAGCGCAGGGAATATTCCGTCACGCCCCGATGTCTTGAAGGGAGAGAATGTGTCTATTGCACGTCTCACCCCTTCCTCCGTCACCACCCCGTTAGCCTCCTCTCGGTTCATCCTTGTAGCCATTCTGTTACGAATAGTCCAAGATTTACCCGAGATATAGCTGCCAGGAAAGTGAACTTCCATCAGGATCTTGTTGGTTTCCTCCAGCGTCTCCGTCATCCTCCCCGACGGGTCACGAACGAGTCCGACTTTGGAGACCGGGTCCCTGGAGATCATTTTCTGAAGTCTGCTGGCCTCAGATATGCTCTCCATGCTCGAGCAGAAATCCCTCCACGACTCCCTTTTCCGTCGTCGCAGAGTTTGTTTCATTTCTCTTTTCTTGGCTTTGTAATTCTCCCAGGCAACCGGGTCATTGCACCTCATCGCTTGGTTGAAAGCCCTTCTGACCTCTTTCTTCAGTTTCTCCAGCTCCCTGCACCACCAGGGTGTGGGATCATGGTCATCCACTGACGTAAGAGGACACGCCACTCGAAAAGCGTTCTCTATCGCTGTCTGCAGGACATGCAACTGAGACTCTGCTTCTCTTGTGGTTTTCGGTGCCCTTGGCACGCGCTCCCCGAGATTCCTGCGCAACATTTCAGTATATCTAGACGTGTCCGTGTTGCGGGGAATTCTCGTTGTTCTAATTCCGTCTCCCCTGCCCGGGGTTCCGTACTCTATCTCAAATGAAATGGCTCTGTGATCTGACATAGTCGTCCGATCCATCACCTCCCAGTTGGTCAATCTTGTCAACATCCGGTTGCTGCATAGAGTTATATCTATGACCTCCCTTCGTCTAGCATCGACGAAGGTTGGTTCTGCCCCTCTATTTGCAATAACTAGATTGTTGCATTCCACAAATTCGAGCAAAGCCTCTCCTCTATGGTTGTCGTTGGTGCTTCCCCACACCGTGTTGTGTGCATTTGCGTCGCAACCAACTATTAACCCTGTGCCTTTTTCGCCACAGGTAATAACCAGAATTTCCAACTCCCTGGTGGGCGGAGGATCTGGCGAATCGTACGGAAGGTAGGCTGAGGCTAGAATGAAAGCCCCACTTCCAGTACCTACGCGTACTGCTGTGAGATCTGGTGTGCACAAGTGCGGCAGTAAAACCGCCTGCACTCCGTGTTTCACCAGCACACACGTCCTCACTCTTTCATTCGCATTGGGAACGTACAGAGTGTCAAAGCTCCCAGATAGTCCCCTAATCCTACCGTTGTAGATCCAGGGTTCCTGTATGAGAGCAATATCCAGCTTCATCTCACCGAAGCCTCGCGTCATCATTGCTGATGCTGCTCTGCTATGGTGTAGATTCAACTGGCAAACCTTTAATTGCCGGAACTGGCCCACCTCCCGCCCAGCTGACGAGGATTCCATTTCACTGGTCCCCTTGTTCAGCTGCCTTTCCGGCCGGCTCTACCATTTCCTCCGGCTTGTCCTTCTGGAATCGCACGTAGGCAAGGTCCAGCCCGCAGTTGAGTTTCCCCCCTGCACGCCTGACCGCCTCCGCCTCCTCCTTCGGACACCATACGGTGAGAATGGTACCGCCGTTTTTCGCGTCACCATATCTGCCTATGCGACTGACCCTCCACTTAGAAGTGTCCGTCACACAGGCATTTTGACGACGTGATCCCCCAACAGATGAAGTTGCCTTCTTCTGTCTTCTGCGCTCCCTCTTCCTCTTCTGCTTCAGCTGCTTTCGCAGCCTCACTTCCGAGTCGGATTCCTGCGCTGACGTAGGCCCAGAGCCGGCTGACCTCTTGACACATTGCTGCATCGCATTGTCCACCTTCTCTGAGCATACCTCCAGGTTCAGCTTCACTAGCTCGCTCGCCGCCGCTTCTACGCTTTCCTGCGTGACTGCGTTGACATGCGAGTCGTCCACTTCCCTGTTCCTCGTAAGCAATAGATGGCCTCCCCCAGAATCCATGAGGCCGGCCTCCGTAGAGGGTGGATTTCCCTGGCTTGCAGGTTTACCACCTGGGGTACAAATTTCCATTGTTGTATCCATTGCTTTTAAGTATCTATCTTAGTCAGGGCGTCCTAACGGGACCACACAAGCCTCACCACCACGTCAAGGTGTAGATACATCGGTGAGGCTGACTTTGGTTAGGTTTTGGATAGTATGGGAGGGAAAGGGGGTGGTTGGAGTCGTAATGGTTTAGCCGCTAGTGCGATTTTGTTTTGGTGCAGGTTTACGTATCACCCTGAATTTAAGTAACCCTAGGACCTATTTTCATGAATATGGTAGCAATGATACTCCCACCCATCTAAAACTACAAAATTAGTCGGCCATTTTGAATTTTAAAATTTTGATCACAAATTTGTCATTTGGATCCCTCAAAACCCCCTGACACAAATTTTCATTACAATCGGAACACAATTGCAAAAATTAGCCCGCCATTTTGAATTTTGAAATGTTGACCACAAATTTGTCATTTGGATCCCTCAAAACCCCCTGACACTAATTTTCAGCACAATCGGAGCTCAATTGCCAAAATTAGTCCGCCATTTTGAATTTTAAAATTTTAACCACATATTTATCATTGGGATCCCTCAAAACCCCCTGACACTAATTTTCAGTACAATCGGAACACAATTGCCAAAACTAGTCCGCCATTTTGAATTTTAAAATTTTAAACACAAATTTGTCATTTGGATCCCTCAAAACCCCCCGACACTAATTTTCAGCACAATCGGAGCAGAATTTCCAAAATTAGTCCGCCATTTTGAATTTTAAAATTTTGACCACAAATTTGTCCTTTGGATCCCTCAAAACCCCCCGTCACTAATTTTCAGCACAATCGGTGCACAATTGCCAAAACTAGTCCGCCATTTAGAATTTTAAAATTTTGACCACAAATTTGTCATTTGGGTCCCTCAAAACCCCCTGACACTAATTTTCAGCACAATCGGAGCACAATTGCCAAAATTAGTCCGCCATTTTGAATTTTAAAATTGTAACCCCAAATTTGTCATTTGGATCCCTCAAAACCGCCCGACACTAATTTTCAGCGCAATCGGTGCACAATTGCCAAAACTAGTCCGCCATTTAGAACTTTAAAATTTAAACCACAAATTTGTCATTGGGATCCCTCAAAACCCTCGGACACTAATTTTCAGTACAATCGGAACACAATTGCCAAAACTAGTCCGCCATTTTGAATTTTAAAATTTTAGCCACAAATTTGTCATTTGGATCCCTCAAAACCCCCCCACACTAATTTACAGCACAATCGGAGCACAATTTCCAAAATTAGTCCCCCATTTTGAATTTTTCTTCTTTCAGCCATTTTGGCCGCCATACTCCCCATATTTTTTTTTCATATTATGCTCTTTATATGAATGATTCTCCAAAAAAATGGCAGGATCATATAAAATTGGAGTGTCTATATCTATATTGAAGCGGAATAATTGTTAGTTTTAATTGTTTTTTAGAACAATTGACAAAATTAATTGCAATTGATAAATTAATTGCAATTGATTTAGTTCTAATGGGTGTTTCTCACCAAAGTGGTAAAATCGCTGTCCTTGGCAAATATTACGTAAACTATGGCGAGAAATATTCATATTTCTGCAAATTTCAATTTATAACTATCTAAACTATAGTATACAATATAGAAAATATCTCACTTAAAAACCTATATGGTTTCAATAACGTATTTTTTAGGTCTAAAAACAGTCCCCTAGCCGGTCCCCAAACCAAAATATTTTCTATTGAGTTCATTAATTGAACTAATATTTTAAAAACAATTAACTTATATAACACAATCTAATCAATATGAAATGATATGCTATTAGACTCTAATATCAATTTATTTAAACTATTTTATGATTAGTTTAATTTAACCTAAAGTTGGTCCCCGAATTTCATGAACAGTCCCCTGCCAAAGTTTCGAGTTACGCATCAGGCCATCTACAGTAAAGACAGACTTGTTAATGGGCGTAACGAAACGTGAACGACATGAAATTAGCTTTGTTACCCCCAAAAGTAGCTATACCTCATTTTGTTTAGTGTTACAAGAGTTAGAGGGGCACATGCGCGTATCGGTACGCAACATTCGACAGTCCTCTGCTAAGTGTTATTTTTCTTTTTTTAAAGTGTTGCAGTTTTCTCTATTGTGCATAGTTTTAAATAAGATGGCTTATATTGTTTCTATATAAGAAAATAAAGTCATAATGAAGGAATTTTATGGTACCGTACCAATTACACAAATTAAACAGTCCCCTGCCAACAGTCCCCGTCAACAGTCCCCCGCTACATACAGAAACAGGAGACTGCTTCATTTATTAGGGCACTGTTATTGTACTTTTGCCTTTGTTTTAGGTCTATAACCATCTTTTAATCATGGTGCGAGAAAGAAGAAAGTGTCTAAGGAAGAAATAAAAGTTCACAAGTTTACTTGGAACTACACAGAGAACTTGGAACTACCAAAGAAGACTGTTTTATTTTTATATATATGCGTCATGAGGAATGTTTTTAAAGTACTAGCTGGGACCCGGTGCGCCTACGCTGCACCCATAAGTAAATAGTAAACAATAAAAACCATCCATTGACTTAATATTTTTCGAGATATGAATTTTACACAGATGAAATGCCTCAAAGAACATGGGTCTTGCGCGGCAGCCATGAATCGGTATATTGAGTCTACTACATTGCTTATTGTATTCTACTTATCATACCCTTTCATTTGATACCCATGTCGAGGTGGTTGTGAAGAAAGTGGTAATTCGGCCTCTTGAGACGGTCGCCGTGGATCTAAAGATATATTTTGTATACTACATTGCTTATTGTATTCTCCTTAACATACCCTTTCATTTGATACCCATGTTGAGGGGATTGTGAAGAAAGTGGTAATCCGGCCTCTTTAGACGGCCGCCATGGATCTAAAGATATATTTTGTATACTACATTGCTTATTATATTCTACTTAACATACCCTTTCATTTGATACCCATGTTGAGGTGGTTGTGAAGAAAGTGGTAATCCGGCCTCTTTAGACGGCCGCCATGGATCTAAAGATATATTTTGTATACTACATTGCTTATTGTATTCTACTTATCATACCCTTTCATTTGATACCCATGTCGAGGTGGTTGTGAAGAAAGTGGTAATTCGGCCTCTTGAGACGGTCGCCGTGGATCTAAAGATATATTTTGTATACTACATTGCTTATTGTATTCTCCTTAACATACCCTTTCATTTGATACCCATGTTGAGGTGGTTGTGAAGAAAGTGGTAATCCGGCCTCTTGAGACGGCCGCCATGGATCTAAAGATATATTTTGTATACTACATTGCTTATTATATTCTACTTAACATACCCTTTCATTTGATACCCATGTTGAGGTGGTTGTGAAGAAAGTGGTAATCCGGCCTCTTTAGACGGCCGCCATGGATCTAAAGATATATTTTGTATACTACATTGCTTATTGTATTCTCCTTAACATACCCTTTCATTTGATACCCATGTTGAGGTGGTTGTGAAGAAAGTGGTAATCCGGCCTCTTGAGACGGCCACCATGGATCTAAAGATATATTTTGTATACTACATTGCTTATTATATTCTACTTAACATACCCTTTCATTTGATACCCATGTTGAGGTGGTTGTGAAGAAAGTGGTAATCCGGCCTCTTTAGACGGCCGCCATGGATCTAAAGATATATTTTGTATACTACATTGCTTATTGTATTCTCCTTAACATACCCTTTCATTTGATACCCATGTTGAGGTGGTTGTGAAGAAAGTGGTAATCCGGCCTCTTGAGACGGCCACCATGGATCTAAAGATATATTTTGTATACTACATTGCTTATTATATTCTACTTAACATACCCTTTCATTTGATACCCATGTTGAGGTGGTTGTGAAGAAAGTGGTAATCCGGCCTCTTGAGACGGCCACCATGGATCTAAAGATATATTTTGTATACTACATTGCTTATTGTATTCTACTTATCATACCCTTTCATTTGATACCCATGTCGAGGTGGTTGTGAAGAAAGTGGTACCCCGCCCTCTTGAGACGGCCGCCATGGATCTAAAGATATATTTTGTATACTACATTGCTTATTGTATTCTACTTATCATACCCTTTCATTTGATACCCATGTCGAGGTGGTTGTGAAGAAAGTGGTACACCGCCCTCTTGAGACGGCCGCCATGGATCATTTTAGTTTCAATAGCGTCATGGCCTACCTATTGTTTGACAGCTGCGTAAATTTGAAATTTTCATTTAATGTAATGATTCAATTTAATGACAATTTTACATTTGTTAAACAATAGGTAGGCCATGAAGCTATTGAAACTAAAATGAAGTGAAAATTCCTAAAATTACCATTTTTGTTTGGTTTTTGCAGCTGTTTTTTTGGTTAAAGGTATAAAAAATAGCCTACGACCTATTCTCAGACCTACCAAATATACACAAAAAATTTCATGCAAATTGGTCAACCGGTTTCGGAGGAGTACGGTAACAAACACTGTGACACGAGATTTTTATAGATATAGATATATACTACTAATAAATGCTCATTTCACTTATATATACAGTCCTCTGACATATGCAACAGTCCTCTGACATATGAATTTTTTAAATTTACTCAATAAGTCCTAAAATAAAACAAATATATTTGGGTCCCTTACTGTTTATTATCCACCAGATAGATATCTATTTAATTGTATTTTTTTTTTTTCATATTCACGTAAAAAAGTTACTGGGACAGATTTCTTGCAAAAATTTACCAGTTTACAGAGAAACACCCTAATATACAATTAATACAGATTAATCCAAATAAATTAATTGTGGGGTGCAATTAATAGTTCAATCGCAATTAATTTTAATTGCAATTAAATTAATCGCAATTAATTTTTTAATCAATTAATTAATTGATTGAAAATTTAATTGATTAATGCCCAACACTGCACGTACGTCATCGCACAATTGTCCACTTAACGATACATTGAAAAAAGCTCAACGCGGGTATTTCGCCGAGCAACTGCTGCGCAACGAGCGGTCAACCATCGAATGTTTCTACTTGTGCTTGCTGTATATTAAGGTACGTGGCCCAAAATCATTCACACATTTACGAACGTTAAATGGTCATCTTTGTCAAACATTTCGAGAGGCGTGTCAGCGTTTGAGATCATTTGAAGAAGATTCCAATGGGACCAAACAATAGCTGATTCTGTGGACATATCGAATGTGCATCAATATAAGTACGCTATTTGCCATCATTGGGACAACATGCGAGTTGTGGACGAGCTGCGCGAAGCCATATTGCATCGCGTACGAAATAAATTTCACCATCCGGAAACGGCAATGTGTGACGAAGTAAACAACGAAGGACTGATTGTAGCATCCGGAATAGCAGCGACGCTATTAAACGGGGGACGTACTGACATTCCTCACTCAAATTGAATTTGAATACAACGGAACCTCCAACGGGCAACATCCCCCGCAAACTGTTGATTAAATGCAAACTGATTGTTTGGGACGAATGTACAATGACGCCAAGAAATCAATTGAAGCACTAAACATCTCACTGCAAGATATTCGACGCAACAGCAATATCTTTGGCGGTATAATGGTGTGAGACTGTGAGACTGCTGCAGATGAGCTCTATGCTTGCTTGAAGTCATCAGCGTTGTGGAGACACGTGACAATATTGTCGTTGACCACGAATATGAGAGTTCAGCTTCAAAATGGTCAAAGGGTGTAACATTTTCAAAGCAAATGTAAGAAATTAGTAACGGAAAAGTGTCACTAAGTCTCAATGCTACGACAGGGTTAACAACGTTTTGGAATGATTTCTGCAAATTCGTGCATTTATAAACGGCTCTCATCGACAATGTGTTCTCCGAAGTCATTCGAAACCATGGTAATCACTTTTCGCTCAGTTTACGCGCACTCGTTGCCGCAAAGAATATCGATGTCAACGCATTGAATTCCATCATTCAATCGCAAATTGATGGAGATTTAGTGTTACACAAATCAGTTGATTCCACCACTAATCAAGATGATGCGTGAATTATACGACAGAGTTTTTGAATTCCTTGGACATACTCAGGTTTTCACCCCATAATTTGCAACTCAAAAACGATTAGTCATCATAATGCTACGAAATGTGAAACAACCACGACTGCGCAATGGTACCAGACTTGCTATTACTAGTCCAGTCAAATTAGAGATTTGACTGAAGATAATTCCGAAGTTGCTGAAAATTGGAACAGCCGTTAAAAACATTATTATACGTAAGCTGTAGAGACTGCCACGCGATTGGGCGGCTGCAAACTTTTTTATTCAAGGTCAAAGGGTCAAAATATCAGTTTTTTGCAAATATCTGCTAAACCGTACGTCTTATCAGAAAATTGTGTTTACAACGTTTGTAGATTAGGCGATTATCTACAAAAAAGTATATTATACATTTTCTCGTAGGAATTGCCATTTCTGAGATATTGTCGTTTTAATAAGTTAAAATACTCATATTCTATCATTCCCGACTTGTAAAGGTCATCAGAAATTTAATAAATCCTTTGTTGGAGTAGGCGGCTAATATTTTCAGGGGTGATTCCTGGATATATTTGGAGAAAAAAATTGTTCTACAGAGGGCGGCTATCCCCACTATCCACTAAGATACAGGGTGATTAGGGAAAAAATTTTGTTTTTTTTTTAATTTACTGAAATTTGAATAACTCCTAAAGTAATTATCATAAAGTAGCCTAATTAGGCTCATCTTTTAGGTAAATGTGTATTCTTTAATTTGGTGTAAAACATAGCAGCCTGAGTGACTCCGTTCAAAAAATATGTAGGCTCAAACCAATGCTATTATGCCGCAGTTGAAAGACGAGTAACTTTTTATTTGTTCACGATAAAACACGATAAAACTACTACTACTACTACTACCTACAAAACTACCCAAAATAAACACTTATTGTATATGGAAATATTGTAGGTAATAGTTTGGTGCATCAGAAAAGCAAAAAAAAAATGTACTGTTAGTAACGAATTTTCTGAGAAAAACGAAGAAATCTGCCAGGTCTAGATTCTAAGCATTGTTTGAGCCTATATATTTTTTGAACGGAGTCACTCAGGTTGCTGTGCTTTATACCAAATAAAAGAATACACATTTACCTAAAAGATGAGCCTAATTAGGCTACTCTATCATAATTACTTTAGGAGTTATTCAAATTTCAGTAAATTTAAAAAAAAAACAAAATTTTTTCCCTAATCACCCTGTATCTTAGTGGATAGTGGAGATAGCCGCCCTCTGTAGAACAATTTTTTTCTCCAAATATATCCAGGAATCACCCCTGAGCCGCGTACTCCAACAAAGGATTTATTAAACTTCTGATGACCTTTACAAGTCGGGAATGATAGAATATGAGTATTTTAACTTATTAAAACGACAATATCTCAGAAATGGCAATTCCTACGAGAAAATGTATAATATACTTTTTTGTAGATAATCGCCTAATCTACAAACGTTGTAAACACAATTTTCTGATAAGACGTACGGTTTAGCAGATATTTGCAAAAAACTGATATTTTGACCCTTTGACCTTGAATAAAAAAGTTTGCAGCCGCCCAATCGCGTGGCAGTCTCTACAGCTTACGTATAATAATGTTTTTAACGGCTGTTCCAATTTTCAGCAACTTCGGAATTATCTTCCAATTATGGCGTTTTTTCGTCTATTTTGACTGGACTATACGCATTTGATGCCGAATCTGATAGAAACAACAATTCTAAAAGGAAAATATTCGGGGGGCAATTGTACTCATTCCCCGCTTGCCGTTGGTTACGACCAATACTACTTTTGGTTCCAATAGATTATCATTTCCAGTCTGAGGGGGAGTTTATTATATCGCTGACGCTTTCAAATTTTAGCTATAGAGAAGTTAGGGCATTGTGATTTTGTACCACTGCTATTGACAGCGATTCAATATCAACCCGAACACGCTTCGTACTCCTTTTAATATCCTCTAATGTAGGATGAGGAGGAGCTAAGGAGTTAACAGATCTGAATGAAGTGGCGACAGAATTGAAGATCGCCGAATGTGTGTCGTAGATCGAGTCAAAAACCGTTGCAAGAAATTTCTTGGAAAACCCAATTCATTTTAATATCTCAATCTCAAGTAGCAAAATACTATTTATCTTTCCAAATAGTCCAAGAGCTCGTGACAGAATTGCAAGTAATTTTGCAGGGTGTGCGGTTTGGAGTGCGTTCCGTAATATACTGGGAGCACTGCGCCAGTACTACCAGTGGTAGTTTTGTCGTTCCGTTTTCACCAAACAGTGCCCTGTCGCAGTGCTCTGGGAACATTCATGACGTCATGAATATTCCCCTTTTTACTACTGGGACTACTGCTTTGAAAGAGGTAATGTGCTCCCAGTAGTTTCAACAGGTTTTGACAGATGTGCATTGTGGCTGTATAAAAATTTAATCGTGAGAGCAGTAAAATATGGAGGCGGAGCCAGTATACTGTGCGCTCGTTCCGTATACAAAAATGTACTGCTTAGGCTTAGTTCAGTATAACTTTTTTAAACGGAACGTGCTTCGCAGTGCACTGGCATGACGTCTAAAATCACAGTGCTCCCAGTATATTACGGAACACACTCTTGGTAAAATGGTGAGATAGACAACCAAAAACCCAAATTCAGCCGCCCATCTCATATGCAATCAGGGTTGTCATTTTGGCAGCTTTATTTTTGTGGCCATTTTTGGTATGACCCCAGGGCCGCCGCTTGGTTTTTTGCGCCCGGTGCAGTATGCCTCATTGCGCCCCATCGGCTGTTTTTTTATAGCAGTGAAGCACAGTGGGAAATGACACAAGCACTCCTTTAATATATGAAAATGAAGGTAAACAGCACAATACTATTTACCTTTCCTAAAAATTCGATTTAAGTTCATTTACTACCACACCACAAAATTATTGCGCACACACACCCCGCTTAGCAGTGAAAATTTGAAGAGAGATTCGAGATGAGTTTCGCTATGAAAGAAAACAAAAAGCTCAGATGGATTATGACTTGTGACCCATTTTGAAGCTCATAACCATTGTTCCTGTTGCTCCGTCTGTATAATTAAGTAGTCTGTGCTACTACTGGCAAAATCTTTTGCAAGGTGCACTGGATAAAAGCGGATCCGTAGTCCATAGGTAGGTTGATAGGTAACTTGCAATTTTAGTCGCGGCTGTGTGAAGATGGCGAGTAACTTCAGTCTCGAGTCTCCAAATCTTTGTATTCCAGTCTCCGATTATTTAGTATCGCCGTGTGAGCAGTGCCTAAGGGCTTTTGTTACAGATTTATAGCTCTAACGTGATTTTATTTCCTAGATCCCGCAATCGCTGATAACATAAAAGATGATTTGGAAACGGCACTTGGAAGAGCACTTCAAGATCAATTAGATCAATTGTTATCTGGAATTACGTTGTTGGATATATTTCCTAAAAATGCCGATGTTGTCGCCAAGAATAGGTAAAAAATAATTATATAATAAAAAGACCAATTGTAATAGGAAATAACATTCCTAAGAGAAACCAACAATGCCACGCAACAGGCCTTTTTGGAAGCTGGAAAACTCATTGTAGTAAAATTAAACAAAATAATAAAAGAACAGGGACATGACGTCGCACCCGTTGACACCAATAATACTATAAAAACACCGTGGTTTTGTTAGTTTACAATATTTTTAATCTTCATTTGAAAAAAAAACAAAAAATATTTTAGGGTCCCATACTCACTTAAATTTAAGCAGCAATACCTCGGCCAACACGTCAACTTTGCGGATGAGAGTGGGCTACAAATATCAAGATGGCTTATATACAATCATTACCAATTTGGCAACGAAACCCACAATCTCTTTGCGATGGAGTATAGTTTCTGTATGTTTCCATATTAATCTCTTTTACCCTTTCAATGTGGGTACTGACTGGGATATAGGCTGTGGGGTAAAGTCTCAAATATTAACTTGATTTACAGAAATAATATAACCATTGTATAATTTACTTCATATTTTTTATGCAATGCAGGACTGTCGTGGTCAATTCACGCAGAAAACTCCGAACGACTCTAATAATGTCAAAGTTGCAATAAAGGCAAAATTTATAAAACGCCTTGGTCATATTATTGCAGTGATTTCAGATATTATTTTCGGAGCTATAAATATAGTGTAATTAAAACAAACTTACTGATATTTTGAAATGCATTAAAAGAATTATATTCTTATAGCGAATCGGGACTTGATGTACTCTTTGAAGACACTGTGGTACCCTCTTGGTTCGAATTTGTAGGAAATAACACGGTTAAGAATTTGGCAAAAAATGTAATACAAAAGCAAATGCCAAGGGTAAGTTAATTGGTAAAAATCAAACAGAAAATACTTTGAGAACTTACACTAAATTTTCTTTTAGATTGTTCAGCCACAGATAAAATCAATGTTGCCAATAGAATTCGAAGTAGATGAGTTAAAAGATGCTGTAGAGAAAAATCTAATACAAGCGGAAGAAGGATAGTGGAAAATATCTAAACAAGCACCTTATTAAAATAATTAACTTTTTGCAGCAATGCATATTTAATCGATAACTTTGTGAAGAATTTTCTCTGAAATAAACATTGTCGAAAACTAGATTCAAACTCTGTTTGGTTCAAACTCTTTAGAAGAATGAATCTCGATAAAATTCTTGTGCTTGAATACAAAGTAAAATACAAAAATTAAAAGAAAACGACTTCAGAAAACCCCAAACCCGCACAAAAAAGGATGAAATAATTGTGGTAATTCATAACAACATTAACTCAAACAAAATGGATATAGAAAGAACAATCACATTTCAAGACGGTGCCAGGGAGTAATTGACTTTAATTGCGCTAACTGTTGCTGCGAAAATTCTTTTCAGTTCTTTGTTAGGCTTGCGCACTTGATACATCGCCCCGAAAACAGGTGTTAGCACTAGAGTTGAGCCGGACTTACACGAGGCAGTACATTTGTCCCTTACACGATGGTAAATTGTACTAAGCCCTCAATTTTTTTAAATGTCCCGCTTCAAAATTAATGCCCTACTGGTATATAGCGTGTATCGATATAAATAAAGAAAGCGAGGTGTGGTTGTAAATTTCGTAGGGGACAGATACATTTATTACTTATTAAACAAGAACGGAAGAGACATTTCTGACATTTTTCTTCTTCTTTTTCTTCTTACTACACTTTAATAGGGGGAAACAGTTGCTCTGGCCAGGATCTCCCAGTTGTTGCTGCCTCTGCTAATAGGGTTCTCCCTCCACGTTGTTCTAGGTCTTCCTACTCGACGGGGTCCTTGCGGATTCCAGTCAAGGGCCTGTTTGGCTAGATTCTCAATTTCGCGTCGCAAGGTGTGGCCGCCAAACCAATTCCATTTCCTTCGCCTGATTTGTTCGTATATTCTTTCTTGGCCAGCACGGCGCTATAGCGCACATAAGAACTGTCAAAAGAACTGTCTTAACGTTGGAGTTGAGCAGCCGCAATTTGGTGTTAGTTTAGGTCTCCGTTGATCTCCATATATGAGACAGGCGTGCATATGCGCTTCGTGGTTTATTTATTCTGGAACTGACATCTTCCTCTGAACCGCCATTTTCAGTAACAATACTACCGAGGTAGCAGAACTTATTTAGCAGTTCCACGTAACGGTTATTCAGCGCAGTTTTTCGAGAGTGTTTGCATTTATCCGCATTTCTTTGGTTTTAGTCGGATTCAGCTTTAAGCCTGCTGGACTAATTTCTGTTGCCGTATTGCTTAACATGTTTTACAGGTCCTGATATGTGTGGGCCAGCAAACAGATATCATCCGTGTTGTCGACATCCTTAAGGCGGTCTAGCAAACCAAATTTTATGCCGCCTGTTCTAACTAGAGCGCCCACAAGGATGTCATTTATTACTATAAGAAATAGTAAAGGCGAAAGTAAGCATCCTTGTCGTACTCCTCAACTCTCCTCAAAGCTGTCGGATAATTTTCCATTATGGAGAGCTCGGCATTTGAAATGATTATATAGGTCCTATGATATAGGTATCAAATCCATTATTTTATCAGGCAGTCCACGTTGCCGTAGTGCCTGCCATATAATGCTCCTATTAACCGAGTCGAGCGCTTTCTCATAGTCTGCGAAAGCAAGGTACAGCGGAGACCGGAGTTCAGTAGACTGCCACACTATGATTCGCAAGGTGTTAATATGATCTATGCAGGAGCGGCCCTTTCTGAATCCAGCGTGCTGTCTTCCAAGCGTTCGGTGTACTACCTCTCTTATCTTTGATAATATAATACGGGCGATCAACTGCCTCACTTATCCTAGATAGTAATATATGGGACAAAATTTTGCCCACAGTAGATAATAAACAGATACCTCTCCAGTTGTCGCATATTGTTAGGTCCCCCTTTTTTGGTATTTTGACTATGATACCTTCCGTCCAATCCTCCGGAAAGGTACAGGTGTTCCATGCTATTTCTAGGATTGGCTGAAGGGCATCTGCTATGAGGCTTGAGTCGGCTTTCAACAATTCTGGCGGGATGCCATCTTTTCCTGCTGCTTTACCATTGGCCATCGCTTGAATTGCGGTTACTATTTCCGTCTTGGATGGGGCCCGAGTGGCGATTCTTATTGGCTGTGCATTGTTGCTGTTTTCCTGAGGTTCCTGTGTAAGTGTACCATTCAGGGCGGCGAAGAAGAAATCTCTCCAACTTTGGAGTTGCTCCTCGTCGCTGCACAGCAGCCTTCCATCCGCACTCTTAACGGCATGCTTTTTAGTAGAGTGCTTTCCCGAGAGCTGTTCAGTGATTTGGTACAGCATCTTACTGTTGCCTGTGTTTGCCGCGTTTTCCGCTTTTTCTGCGAGGTCATTTATCTGCTGCCTTTTATCACGCCGGACACTTCTCTTAACCTCCCGATGTAATTGGGAGTATTTCCGTTCTAGTTGGTGACGTCTTTCCGGGTCGTGTGGAGAGTATATAAAACTAAGAAATTCCTGTAGTTCCTGTAAATTCATGAATGTCAAAAATTCATTTGACAGCAAGTTGAGAAGCAAACTCTTTAATGCAACCTCTGGTAGCAACAACTTCTGGTCTTTGGTAAGCTCCATTAAGAAGAATTCCACTTCATCCACAACTCCTTCATTAATCCACGATGAGAAGGTGATAACAGACAGCAATTCCAAGGCTGATTTATTAGCATCTCTGTTTGCTTCCAATTCTTCTTCCCTTCCCTCCAACTACCGCCCAATAGCAATTACTTCTATTCTCTCCAAAACCATGGAGACGATAATCAACAAAAAGCTTATGGGATATCTAGAATCCAACCAATTTATCAACGACAAACAATACGGCTTCCGACAAAAAAGATCCACTTTCGATCTTTTAGTGTGTCTTACAGAACACCTCAGCCGTAGTCTGCATGGATCCGGTGAGTCTAGTCTGGTTGTTCTAGATATCTCCAAGGCTTTCGGTAGAGTATGGCGCTCAGCCTTGTTAGCTGAACTCAAAGCGATTGGAATTGACTCGCTTCTGTATAAGTGGGTTGAGAGTTTCCTTTCCGGCCGTTCAATTAAGGTATTATAGGATGGCGTCAAATCTGAATCTGACCCCATCTCTGCGGCGGTCCCCCAGGGGTCAATTTTATCACCGGTCCTTTTTCTCATCTTAATAAATGACCTACTTTCAATCCCCTTCAACCCACTTGTCAGCTTCGCTGACGACGGTACTCTACGTTACTCGTACAGAGCTTCGATACAAGACAGAGACGTGCCAGATCCTGTCTTGATGAACGTGAACTAATGTCCAAATCTATTAAAAATGACATTGAACTTATTCTAGAGTGGGGAACAAAGAATCGTGTCGAATTTAACCCCGCCAAAACCAAGTACTGTCTTATCTCAAAAAAGAAGTTCAACACCTCACCATCCTTACAGCGGATGACGTTGAACTAAAGGCCGACCCATCCCTACACATCTTAGGTGTGGCATTAGCCAAAGACTTGTGTTGGAATGATGACATATTCCAAATCGCCTCCACGACAATACCGCATCACCAGATTAGCCCACTCGTCTCATTCCCTCCACCAGCAACTTCCCCTTTCTCAAGGAACTCAACAAGACATGAATTCGTTTGTAAGTAGAACAACTCGACTGTGGAATAATCTCTCGCAGTCGGTATTTCCGAGCTCCTATAACATCCAAGAGTTCAAACGCAGGGTTCATCACCACCTTCTTTAATACCCCCCCGTACCCTTATAACCCCCCCCCCCCCTCCGTCGTACTAAGCTTACTGCTAGACCAGACACCATGACATGACAAATGACATGACGGACTAGTAGTACAAAGGGTGACTCCCGAGCTTAGCACTGTCACATAGCAAAAAGAGGTCAAACAGCAACAGGCAAGTTTATTTTGAACACTAGTATTTCAATTTGTATTCTAAAGTGGCATCACTTGCGTAAAAAATAATTATTGTGTAGATGAAGTGCTTATTAAATTCTTGCTTCCACTCCTGGGTTGGAGAACATCGATGAACTGAAGCAGCAAAAAAGCCAACAACGGCTGCTTTTGAATTGACAAACAATAATCATCTCCAATTTCCCACGAGAATCTTGCAAAAAACACGAAATCGATTCGGAAAATTACGGATGATTATTCATTTTGTGATCTCAACATTTTTTTTAATTTCGGATTAACAAAGCTTTTTGATGATGAAAATCTGCGTATTTCCTCGCAAAACCGGTGAAAATCAGTTAAACGTAAATTGAGCGATATTTGCTATTAAATCAATGTTTAAGGCCCACACTCAAAGGAACGCAACGCAGACGGCAGATCCATGAAAGGAAAATCAATTTCCAGAAAATCAGCAGAAAATAATTCGATTAAATTTAAAAAGAAATTTTCCTTTTGGTCTACTTTCAATCTCTTGTCAATTTCCTGGTGGCAGCATCTATCGGCAAGTAGAGGTGGGAGGGAACTTGTGCAAGTTTCTGACTTTTAAGTGCTCTTTCATCACATTCATCACCAGTAGTAGTTTTGCTTTCTGTGAATGCAAAGATTTGAGACATTCAATCTGGAAGTGGTACCACTCCTCATTCCCACTTCCGCTTTCTTCGACAAACTTCGTGAGGAACGTTCCTGGAAGCGCACCGTCTAAACAAGGTCGTTCAATTCAATTTCTTGCATTCCCCGAAATTTGGAGCAAAAGTTGCGAGGTGATTAGTTCCTGTTCTTTTTTGGGATCACTGAAGAAATTAATTGCAAATGTTGATTGAGACTGAATGAGTTCGAAAGCAGCCTATAAAGCCCAGCAGTAGGTAATGTTAGGGTTTCTTCTATTGGAAATTGGATTTCTTATTTCCAAAAAGATCTTTCCTTCAATGAGATTGGAAATTTTCAAAGGTAGCTTTTTTGCAGCCAGGGAATACTTATTGCAGTTACAAAATATAATTATCAGCACTTTTTTTAAGCGGATGAATCAAAGCGTCAACCTGTACTGTATACTATCAGTCCGTCATGTCGTACAGGTCATGGTGCAACGTCTAGTAGTAAGCTTAGCTTGAAAATAGAAAAAGTATAGGATAGGTTAAGGGTGTAGTCTGGAGGATGCTTTCGGAGGAATTGATTGTTTGGGCTAGGACAGCAAAGTGTGCGGACGTGTGCTGTTCCGGTCCCTGAAGAACGCGCCGAAGAAAAGAAAAAACAAAAAGCAAAAAAAATTGTGAACAGTGAAAAAGAAAAAAAAATTGTGGAAACAATAAAAACTAAAAACATGCACAAAAAAACAGTGTCATAAAAAACGAGCGCAGTCTAACGCGAAGGCCCATCGCCCTTCACTAGACACAACCGGACCGACGAACGGCGCAAGTAAGTACCCTTGCTCCCTACCCTCTCTCGCATCGCGGTCCTGCAGGTGCCGCGGCCAGGGTTGCCACTAAACAAAAGATTTTGGAGCCAAATTTTACGATAAAAAGAGCCAAAGCTGATAAAAAAGAGCCAAATTCAAACACAACAGAAATTACATTGAAAACCGCGAACAATAAGATGTCAAAAACAAATCTTCTTCTTTACCATACGAGTAGGAGGCATGGTCAACCAGAGAAATTAGTTGTAGGATAGTTCTAAAATCTTCAAATCTTGAAATCAAATATTGAATTTTTATCCAGTAACAGTAATGGTAAATTCTTTGCGAGTATGTAATTAGGAAAAACCAAATCAGTTAAAATTCAAGATCAAGTTGAAAGAAAAAGGCAAAAGAGCCATTTAAGTTGAAAAAGAGCCAAAGAGCCAATTTTAAAAGTTTTTTTGATAAAAGAGCCACAAATGGCTCTATAGAGCCAAAGTGCCACCCCTGGCCGCGGCTAAAATCTGTCGGTCGATAAAATTTGCCCCGTCTCAAAAGGCATAACCAGAGATAACATAATACTCCGTATAAAGATGCGACAGCTAGAACAAAAAACCCGAACGCTTTTTGCCTCGGCAGGCCTCTGAGATTGCCTCCCCCTTAGCAACATGCAACATATTCGAGTTTCTAGCTACACAAGGAGGCGAACGTGGTCATGGTCCGCAGCACAAGACATGCGGTGAGTTTGTGGATAAGGAAGCTAGAATTTTAGGGGGGCAAGGAAAGGAACTGACAACAGAATGTTTCTCGCAACATCTTTCTTTCTCATCTTTCAAACGTTTGCCTCTAGCGCTACATTGAAGGATTTCCCTGATGCTTTGTATTTTAACTATTTCCTAGAACATTCAGTGTATTTTTTTAATGACTTCTAATTTCTCTTGATTTTAAATTTGTTTGCGATATTTTTAAAATACATAGGTACTTGGTGGAGGTTTTTTTTGGTTACGGATTTTCGAATTTTTTTTATTTTCTGGTATTTCGGTATAACTAGAATGATTTTACAAACGAATTTAGGAAATTATTCTACATATATTTTATTTTATCTATAGAATTTTCGCTTTTGCCTTTAAATGTTGGATTTTGGCTTTAAGTAGGACTTTTGTTGTAGGTATGTTGTGGGCGTAGATTTTTGGCCACAGTTTTTTGTAAAAAATGCAAAAAAGTCGCATACCCTGGGGAGTTGTTTGCATCGTCGAAAGTTGCAAAGCGCATAAACATGCTGAGCCATATCTGAAATTCTTTCGATTTCCAAAATCTGGGACAAGTCCTTTTCATAAATGCTTGTAAATTAACATCCCCGTCCACAATAAAAAATGCGTACGTCTGCTCAAAACATTGCGGTAGTAGTTGTTTTGGTAAAAAGAAATTAAAAATAGGCTCAATACCTTCCTTGATATTTGTAAACTTTTCAATTAATGAATATGAGGAAAGGCTACAGTCAATTTTTCAGGGCAAACGTATGAAAGCAGGAATTTAATCTCGGACTTGCAATTACAGGATTTATCTGTTTTAGAGTCATAGAAGTAAGATAGTATTATAAGATAGAGTAAATATTTAGCCCGCAAAAATTTTCTGCAAACAATGTTTGGAAGATGAAAAAAAAGTATGTTACAACCGCAAACGATAATTCTGGTTTGTTGAGGAAATATAAAGAGTTTGTAATAAAAAAAAACGAAAAACTTCAGGAATAAAAAAGAAAACACTCAATTATCATATCGATAAAACACCCTTTGTTTCCGCTGAAAGCAAAGCTTTTCGAAAATGACTTTAAAATGAAAAAGAGAAATTGCTAGCACAATGCATACATTATACCTATATCCTCTTCTTTTTAGAAATATATGAGAGAAATTTCATTTGCCCTCTATTCGGTCAATACAAAGATGGTTGCCTACTAAATGCATTCCGCCTGGTATAAATGAATATATGAAACCTTCCGGGAACATAAGTATATTGGAATGGTCTGCTGACAGCAGAGAATCCGTCTTGATTTAACAAAATTAAATATGTATGTCGAATGGCAGACTTAAATGTTTAGAATTTTAAACAATCTTTAGATATAGTTTTTAATTTACTTACAAAATATACATCCGTCATATTGAAACATATTTAATTTTTAAATTTAAAAATTTGGTCTCGACAGAATTTAAGGCAATTTTATAACTAAACGAATAGTTTAAAGAAAATATTCAAGTTTCATTAACTCCACGCTTGGGAATTATCGTTTGTTCAAAAAATTAGCTATTGGGGCACGCTGTGCTTGGCGTGGGGTAATAACTTGAGAACATATTTATCTAGCAAACTAAAATTTTATGCACATGAAATTTACAGAGTTATTCATTCTGCTATTCTCGATTAGCAAATGGTGGCTGAACAAAATGGACTGAACACCTACGCAGGACCGGTTTTAGGTATTGCAGCGCCCCGAGCGAGATATTTTTATGAGTTCTTAACTTTTTTTAGGTACCTACTTATGTTATTATGCCCAAATTATACAATCACCCGAGTACAAATAAAAGATGGCCTTACAATGGGTAAGCACAGGCTGCTGGGGAGCACATACAGGCTCACGACGGCTAAACTTGATCATAAGATTTAAATGGCCGAGTGCTGAGCAGTACATATTGGCATACGACGGTAAATTTGAACCAAACAAAGAATCTTCATAAAATGTATTGTTGAATGTGCATAATGCGAACATGATCATTTTTGTTGTGTACAAACGTCTTTTGGAGTGTTCAAGAGAAACAGCTCGCCAGACGTGGGTTTGTTTTTCAGGAAGTGTGTTGTACTAGCTGCTGTTGGTTTCTGTTTTAGTGGGGAATGTTCTTATTTCATGCCCAACGACTATGTTTTAATCAGGGTTGGTGTTCGCCCGTTGTTAGGCCATATAAGATACCATCGTCGTCGGCCAAACTTCGCGCAAATTGCGTTAACACAGAAAATATGGTAATGGTAATGGTAAGATAAGGAGGCATTATGCGTTAATTCGTAAAAGCAAGTGGAAAGAAACAATTTATAGTTTTGATGCTACTTTTCCCATCTATAGAATAGTTTATCTATGGTATTATGAACAAATGGTATTCCACATCCCACAGTAATTTGTTATGTAATCTATTCCTGGGAAAACGAAAAACTTTTATTCAAAAATATAAATAAGCAAATTGCAATCAATAAACATTCCGGTCATAAACATTTAAAGTTCCGCCCATCTACTCTATTGAGTGAGCGAAGTATAGAAACTTCTATAAATCTCTTTTATGTTTAAACCAAAAAGAAGAAAATAAATAGATTCTCTTATACCTCTCTCAGTTGAATTCACAAGCAGGATTGGAGAGCTATGACACTTCCGGCGTTGTATGTTATTTTGTATTTTGGAGGTGTTATCATGTAATAACTAAATAAATTAACACATTACTGGATCTCGGCGGCACCCCTTGGAATATTACCCCCTCGGGCCGTCGCCCGGGTTCGCCCCCTAAAGCCGGTACTGCACCTACGCATAGTAATAAAAGAAATTTTGACTTTTGAGAGACCGTCTGTCCGTCCGCCTGTCCGTTCGTCTGTCCGTTCGTCTGTCCATCCGTCTGTGCCCGTCTTTTCTCGTCTGTACTGAACGCATTTATTTAGGGAGCCCGACATTTAGGGATCTTTTTCAAAAAAAGTAAATACTTTCATTTTCGTCTAGCCGTCTTAACATTGTTGTGAGACCAATTATAACTATTCTTCTTGTTATATTAAGATTCTAGATTTGAGTCTGAAAAGGCTTAATCACATCACAATTTTTTTAGCTTTTTCGATAACCTAATACAAATAATACTTTAAAAATAATCTATATAATGTACATATGTATATAAAAATGAATACATATTTATGTTGTGTGTAATCGAGGTTTGAAATATGAAATGACTGTTTGAGAGCCCCGGGTTCATGTTTGCAGTTCTAACTGCACAGTGTAAGATTTTGCAGTTCTAACGTCAAGCTAACTTTGCAGACTACGACGATTTAAGTGCGATGTTCATGAACGCTTTGCTGCAAATAAGAAGAAGAACAAAGTTGGCAATTTTGACATTACCGTGGGTGCATGCCATTGCGTTAAATTCATTTTTGTTGTGAAAAATGGAAAATGTTTTAATAAATTTAATGATACACAATGTTCAGAATAGAAAAAAGTGTCTAAAAAAGAGACTTATTGAACGTAAAAAAAAAAGTGTATAGACAATTGATTTTAAAAATTTTTATTAAAAAAAAGCCAAGAAATATTGTGAAAATTAGGAATTATTTTCGGGTAATAGAAGCCTACCAAGAGGATATATTTTTCAAACATTTTCGAATGACTCGCCAAACTCTGGAAGTATACTCTTTTCATTATTTCTTTTATTCGAAGGTTATGTTTTCTTTTTTATAGAAATTAATCAACAATTTTCCAAATAATCGCATCCCAGGTACAAGGATTAATGTAAGGAAGGGGCTTTTAATAACTCTTTGGAAGTTGGGAAACCGAGACTCCTTCAGGGCCGTTGCAGATCGTTTTGGCATATCGAAAGGGTATTCTTATAAAATTGTAATGCATACGTGCAAAATGATATGCCGAGAAAGAAAAAAATTTATAAAATGGCCGACAAGTGAGGAATTAATAGGAATTATAAATAAATTTGACAATTTAAGGACCAATTCTTTTCCCTCTGTCGTTGGTTGCGTTGACGGCACCCATATAGCTATAACAGCCCCCACGAATCAATCTAGAGATTACTACAACAGAAAGGGCTTCCACTCAATGATTTTACAGGTACAGTATATTGTTTTGAAATTAAAAAATGAAACTAAAATTGTTTATCATTACAGGCAATATGTGACAGTGAAAACATCTTTATTGATGTATTTTTTGGTTGGCCAGGTCGCTCCCACGACGCTCTTGTGTGGGAAAACAGCCCCATAGGGAAAGCGTTAAAAGAAAAACAAATAACATTGCCTTTTAATTCCCACATAGTAGGAGACTCTGCGTACAAACTGGCGCCATATTTAATGGTTAACTACCGTGATAATGGTTTCTTAACAAGTAAGCAAGCCCAATTTAATAAGTCACTGTCCTCCACAAGAGTATGTATAGAGCAAAGCTTCGGTATTTTGAAACAGAAATTCAGAATACTAAAATGTGTAGAAACTACTAACATTTCTCATGTTAAGGACATAGTGATGGCTTGTGTTTGCTTATACAACTTCATTTTAAAAAATGAGAAAGTTGATAAGCTAAACATGGAGGAAGAAAACTACGAATTCTACGAATTTGAAGATGGTGAAACTGGAATGGACAGTGCGGACAAAGCAAAGCTAAAAAGGGACATGATATGTGCTTCACTATAGTTTTTTTTGCAAAAAAATACACTTTTAAATAAAAATAAAACTAGTTTTATTCCAAAAATAAAAATTCAATGAAAAAAAATTAAATAGGAACTTCAGTCACATTTCAAAATTCAGTATTAATAAAAGTAACTAGTAAAAATAATTACTTTTCTAAGCACCTCTTCAACAGCTCTTTTAATTCTCGTAATTCTTGAACTTTCTGTTCTTCAATTTCTGAATTTTTTAATTCAATTTTCACAAATTCCTTGTGGCGCTCATCGTCTTTTTCCTCAGCCATTTTAAGAAATTCTAATAATTCGTTTTGATCCGATTTCCTTTTCCTAGAAGTAGTTGTACTTTCTTCACACGGGGTTTCATTATTTTCATCAGACTCAAAACTATTTATAAGTGTATCATTTGGTGGATTTAATGTATATGAGGATCCATACACCTCATCAAACATATCAAAATACGACCAAAAAGTTGCGTTCCTTCCAGATTCCTTGTTCCTTCTTTTTATTCGTTGATATGTTGTAAATAAGTTATTAAATTTCTTTTGTATTTCATCCCTTGTGTAATTAAATTCCTTATTTACTTTTTTTATGTTGTTCAGCACCATTCCCCAAAGAACACTTCGCTTTTTTTTAGAACTGTTGAATTCCTTTTCCAATATTAATCTTTCCGTTATCAATACTGTTGTTTCTCGGGAATTCCATTTTTTGTTTTCATTTTCAAACCTATTTGAACTAAAAATACAGTTTCGTAATATTAAACACAATCAAAATATCACAAATTACCTGCCGAAAATATCCCTCGCTTCGTTTTCACTGTCCATGTTTTCTTCGCTTCACAATCAAAATAAAGTAAGCTGACAGATTGCAGCTGATTTATTTTGACTGCAGAAACTGCGGTTACACTGCAGCAGGACTGCCAATATGAACGCGCTAACTTCACGCAGTAGAAAACATGAACGCGATGCTTCTTAGATATAAGTCAGTACTGCAAACATGAACCCGGCCCTGCTTGTGTGCAATGGCGCTTGAAAAAAAAATTGTCGATATTCCTATTGGGGAATATTTTTGGTATTCGCATAAAATATATATGATTTGTATACGAAATCGGTTTGTTTTTTAAATGAAAAAAAAAAAGAAGTGAAATCGTTCTGAAAAAAGGAACCCAGCAGCTAGCAGGATAGTGGTGTCAAATTGTAAACGGATTAAACTAAACGTAGCTGGGCTTCCTTTTGAACGGGCTAAAATGGTTTGGACTAAACCATTAAAATAATATTTTCTTTGCTTCCCTTCTAGTTTTATTGACGTGATATATTCAATCATTTCTTCCAGGAATTGCTTTACAAACCCTTCTCTTCTTAATCTGGCCTTAAAACTATTTTTACAAAATGGATTTTTGCTATTTAAGCCTATTAATTTGTTTATTTCTGCAATGAATTCAGCTGTGGATTTCGCCTTGTTACTAGCTTTTCCAGAAAACACTCCCATTTGTTCAGCATATTTGATTACTGCCGCACAAGTTTAACTGGACGCTTGCACAACTAACGAATCAATCATCTTTTCCCATTTATTTGGACTCTAATGTTTTCCGTAAGCTTATGGCTCATTTTTGTCACATTACTTTTCTCCATAGTAACCAACTCTTCTATGCATTTATAGTATGTAACTGGACCATCAATGGTACATAAATCAGCCTTCATCAAAGTATTCCTAAATGAGTTACATCATATAATGCACAATAGAGATTTTCAAAATGTGGCTTAAATGTTGTTACGCCTAATCGGAAGAAACAATTTCTATTATTTGGAACTTGATCGCATACCATACCACCTCTAATATTTTACCCGTCATTAGAACAGTATTCTATCAATTCTTGTAATTTTTGTGATAAACTTTCCCCAGTGATACTGGCTTTTGTAACGTAGTACATGCAATGATGAATTTGCAGTTGGATAATATTCCTCTTGCCATAAGTCTGTGGAGTTTGGCCGTAGACAGCGAAGTGAACGGACGTGTGCTGGTCCGGTCCGTCAAACACGCCCCGCTAAATACAAAATAAAAAAAAATTTTTTTCTTTGTGAAAAGTGAAAAAAAAAAAAATCTAAGCCCACAAAAAACAACAACAACAAAACAATAGTGGAAGAAAATACGCGCGGCAGTGTAAAGCGAAGGCCTCATCACCCTTTCAACAGACAAGCGACCGACGAACGGCACAAGTAAGTTCCCTTTGCTTCCTACCCTCACTCGATTCTCGGACCTGCAAGTGTCGCACCCGAAATCTGTCGGTCGACGAAATTTGCCTCGTTTCAAAAGGCATAACACTTTAACGCAGGCAAATTTCGTTGACTCTGAAGGCTCTATCAGATCCAAAGCAGAGAAGCAGAACCGTCGGCAGATCATTGATTCTATTGGCTTACGCTGGTCACGTGACAAGAAAAGCAGCAGAGAGTTCTGCCGCTGCTTTTTCATCTCAAATCCTAATTTTGCTGCTTTGCAAAGCAGAATTTTTTGACATTTCAAACATTTGTCACTTGGGAAGTTGTTTTTACATGACAAATGGATATTTTAAGGTGTTTTTTTATCTATTTTATGTATATACACAGTTATGAATTAGAAAAAATGTTATTTTTTGTTATTATTTAAATATACTAATAAACAATAAAAATTCTGCCGCTGCTGCTGCTTTACTTGGATCTGATTCAGCAGGCAGAATTCTGCTTCTGCCTCTGCTTCTGCCTTCTGCTTCTGCTTTGGATCTGATACAGCCTTGATGGTTGCGGCAGATGTAATTCCGAGAAATATCCCTAAGAATGTGGCGATTGAACCCGCGCAAACGAGGTCCCGTTACAAGTCAAGCTTTGTTATTGACCTCTGTAACATTCGTGGACTTCATGCGAACTTCTCTTTTGTTGAGTGCCACCTATTAAACTTTAAACCCCCAATCCTCGCACTTAGTGAAACCCAAATGTCACCCGATAATGACTTAAGTCAATATCAGATATCGGGGTACACTTTAGTGCACAATCTCTCTCCCCATAGGGGCATTGCCATCTACGTTAGGGATGAAGTGGCCCATTATAAAATATGCAAAAGCACTTCTTCAGATTTTAACTCACTTTGGATTAAAATCATCATCCGAAACCACGTCATATTCTTTTGCTTCCTATACAGAAGCCCTAACATAAGTAACGAAGCCTCCACTTCATCATTTGACTCTATTTCCGAACAAATCCAATCCTGAGTGTGAAATCATCGTTGCGGGTGATTTCAATGTTCACAATGTAAACTGGCTGACTTACTCAAATGGCACCAGTGTTTCTGGCAAGGACGTCGAGCTCTTTGCAGACATCAATAACTTGCATCAAATTGTGGATCTTCCCACAAGAGTCCCTGATGTTGCTGATCAAGGAAGATATCTCCTTGATCTTTTCCTTACTTATCATCCAGCACGATATACCGTCACAGTTGATTCACCTCTCGGCAATTCGGACCACTGCTTAGTTAGCGCTAGCTTCCCATTCAAATTTCCCACCCCTCCCAAACCAGTCAGAAGAACTGTATGGCATTATGGGAAGGCCAATTGGCTGGGGCTTACTAATTTCTTCTAATCTACTGACTGGAACCAGTGTTTCCGTAATAAAAACGTCAACTCTGCCGCTATCAGTATCACTAGAATCATACAGGCAGGAATGCATTTGTTCATTCCTCATTCTACTAAATCTGTGAAGGCTAGGCCCAACAGATGGTTTAATCAGGAATGTATGAATGCAATCAGAAATAAAGAAGCCGCCTTTCGAGCTTACAAAAGCTTCCCGAGTGAATCGATCCATGCAGAGTATATAAAACTAAGAAATTCCTGTAAAGTCACCATCAGGAATGTCAAAAATTTATTTGACAGCAAGTTGAGAAGTAAACTCCTTAATGCAACCTCTGGTAGCAAAAACTTCTGGTCCTTGGTAAGTTCCATCAAGAAGAATTTCACCACCTCCACAACTCCTTCATTCATCCACGATGAAAAGGTGATAACAGACAGAAAATCCAAGGCCGATTTATTAGCATCTCTGTTCGCTTCAAATTCTTCTCTACCCCAAAATGATACGCTACCCCCGGTCCTCGAGCACAGCGCTCATTTAATGGACAGGGTTTTCTTCAGGACTCGCGAGGTGTACAGGTGCCTCAAGGAGCTCGATATCAATAAATCCACTGGACCCGATAATATACCCCCTATCGTCTTAAAACAATGCGCCTCACCTTTGGCTAAACCTCTGCGCAAACTTTTTGCCCTATCATACTCTTCCGGAGTTTACCCAGATTCTTGGAAACTAGCTCATGTGCAGCCAATACCGAAAAAAGGTAACTCCAGCCTTCCCTCCAACTACCGCCCAATAGCAATCACTTCTATCCTCTCCAAAACCATGTAGACGATAATTAACAAAAAGCTTATGGGATATCTAGAATCCAACCAACTTATAAACGACAAACAATACGGCTTCCGACAAAAAAGATCCAATGGTGATCTTTTAGTTTGCCTTACCGAACACCTCAACCGTAGTCTGCATGGATCCGGTGAGTCTAGTCTGGTTGCTCTAGATATCTCCAAGGCTTTTGATAGAGTATGGCACTCAGCCTTGTTAGCTAAACTCAAAGCGATTGGAATTGACTCGCTTCTACAGAAGTGGGTTGAGAGTTTCCTTTCCGGCCGTTCAATTAAGGTAGTTTTGGATGGCGTCAAATCTGAATCTCACCCCATCTCTGCGGGGGTCCCCCAGGGGTCAATTTTATCACCGGCCCTATTTCTTATCTTTATAAATGACCTACTTTCAATCCCCTCCAACCCACTTCTCAGCTTCGCTGACGACGGTACTCTACGTTACTCGTACAGCTTCGATACAAGACAGACACATGCCAGATCCTGTCTTGATGATCGTGAACTAATGTTCAACTCTATCAATAACGACATTAAACTTATTATAGAGTGGGGAAAAAAGAATCGTGTCGAATTCAACCCCTCCAAAACCAAGTACTGTCTTATTTCAAAGAAAAAGATCAACACATCACCATCCTTGACAGTGGATGGCGTGGAAGTAAAGGCCGACCCATCCCTACACATCTTAGGCGTGACATTAGCCAAAGACTTGCGATGGAATGACCATATATTCTAAATCGCCAAACAAGCATCCCAGTGCTTGGGATTTCTTAAGAGGTGCAGGTTCCTCCTCCAGCCATCGGCCCGTGCTGTTATTTATAAATCCTACATTCGGCCTCTTCTCGAATACAACTCCCTCATTTGGGGCGGCGCTCCAATAACAACCTTAGCATGGTTAGATAAGGTCCAAAAAAAGGCCCTTAAGTTAATTAATGACGATACCGCTTGCTCCACCATTGACCCCCTCAGCCACCGTAGGAATGTAGCAGCACTGACAAAATTTTATCGCTACTATCATAGTGACTGTTCCTTCGAGTTAAACGCTCTTTTGCCTCCACGGCAATCTTATACCCGCAACACCAGATTAGCCCACTCGTCCCATTCCCTGCACCTGCAACTACCCTTTTCACGCACTCAACAAGATATGAATTCGTTTGTAAATAGAACAACTCGACTGTGGAATAACCTCTCGCAGTCAGTATTTCCGAGCTCCTACAACATCCAAGAGTTCAAACGCGGGGTTCATCACCACCTTCTTCAATACCCTCCCGTACCTTTATAATCCCTAACCTATTCCCCCCACCCCTCCCCCGTACTAAGCTTACTGCTAGACATTGCACCATGACGTGACAAATGACATGACGGACTAGTAGTACAAAGGGTGACTCCTGAGCTTAGCACTACCACATAAAAAAAAAGGCCGATATACACGGTCAAATTGGATGTACATACAGAATTTTATCAAATCCATAAGCGCAATGAGTTTTGATCGGCCGGCCGGCCCACAATCGATAGTTTTGGTTGTACATCAGCCCTTCGATGTACCCGTGTACATGCAGAAAATATTTGCAGGCTCAATATTTGATTGTTGATAAGGGGACTCTAAAACGGATAAATCCTGTAATTGCAAGTCCGAGATTAAATTCCTGCTTTCATACGTTTGCCCTGAAAAATTGACTGTAGCCTTTCCTCATATTCATTAATTGAAAAGTTTACAAATATCAAGGAAGGTATTGAGCCTATTTTTAATTTCTTTTTACCAAAACAACTACTACCGCAATGTTTTGAGCAGACGTACGCATTTTTTATTGTGGACGGGGATGTTAATTTACAAGCATTTATGAAAAAGACTTGTCCCAGATTTTGGAAATCGAAAGAATTTCAGATATGGCTCAGCATGTTTATGCGCTTTGCAACTTTCGACGATGCAAACAACTCCCCAGGGTATGCGACTTTTTTGCATTTTTTACAAAAAACTGTGGCCAAAAATCTACGCCCACAACATACCTACAACAAAAGTCCTACTTAAAGCCAAAATCCAACATTTAAAGGCAAAAGCGAAAATTCTATAGATAAAATAAAATATATGTAGAATAATTTCCTAAATTCGTTTGTAAAATCATTCTAGTTATACCGAAATACCAGAAAATAAAAAAAATTCGAAAATCCGTAACCAAAAAAAACCTCCACCAAGTACCTATGTATTTTAAAAATATCGCAAACAAATTTAAAATCAAGAGAAATTAGAAGTCATTAAAAAAATACACTGAATGTTCTAGGAAATAGTTAAAATACAAAGCATCAGGGAAATCCTTCAATGTAGCGCTAGAGGCAAACGTTTGAAAGATGAGAAAGAAAGATGTTGCGAGAAACATTCTGTTGTCAGTTCCTTTCCTTGCTCCCTAAAATTCTAGCTTCCTTATCCACAAACTCACCGCATGTCTTGTGCTGCGGACCATGACCACGTTCGCCTCCTTGTGTAGCTAGAAACTCGAATATGTTGCATGTTGCTAAGGGGGAGGCAATCTCAGAGGCCTGCCGAGGCAAAAAGCGTTCGGGTTTTTTGTTCTAGCTGTCGCATCTTTATACGGAGTATTATGTTATCTCTGGCATAACACTTTGACGCGGACAAATTTTAATGACTCTGATGGTTGCGGCAAATGTAATGCCGGGAAATAACCTCGAAAACGTGGCGATCGAGCCCGCGCAACCGAAGTCCCGTTACAAGTCAAATTTTGCTATTGATTTTTGTAACATTCGTGGACTTCATGCGAATTTTTCTTTTGTTGAGTGCCACTTATTGACTTATAAACCCCCAATCTTCGCACTTAGTGAAACCCAAATATCACCCGATACTGACTTAGGTCATTACCAGGTGTCGGGGTACACTTTAGTGCACAATCTCTCCCCCCATAGGGGTATTGCCATATTTGTTAGGGATGACGTGGCTTATTATAAAATATTTTCAAACACGACTTCAGATTTCAACTATCTTTGGGTTAAAATCATATTCCAAAGCCACGTCATATTCTTCTGCTTCCTATACAGAAGTCCTAACATAAGTAACGAAGCCTCCACTTCATCTTTTGATACCATCTCCGAACAAATCTCGGGATTTTTGTCGTCCAATCCTGAGTGCGAAATCATCGTTGCGGGTGATTTCAATGTTCACAACGCAAAATGGCTGACTTACTCAAATGGCACCAGTGTTTCTGGCAAGGACGTCGAGCTCTTTGCAGACGCCAATAATTTGCATCAAATTGTGGATCGTCCCACAAGAGTCCCTGATGTTGCTGATCAAGGAACCTATCTCCTTGATCTTTTTTTAACTTCTCATCCAGCGCGTTACTCTGTTGAAGTTGATTCACCTCTCGGCAATTCGGACCACTCCTTAGTTAGCGCTAGTTTCCCATTCAAATTTCCCACCCCTCCCAAACCAGTTAAAAGAACTGTGTGGCATTATGGGAAGGCCAATTGGCTGGGGCTTATTAATTTTTTCCAATCTACTGACTGGAACCAGTGTTTCCGAAACAAAAACGTCAACTCTGCCGCTATCCGTATCTCTAGGATCATACAGGCAGGAATGCATTTGTTCATTCCTCATTCTACCAAATCTGTGAAGGCTAGGCCCAACAGATGGTTTAATCAGGAGTGTATGAATGCAATCAGAAATAAAGAAGCCGCCTGTCGAGCTTACAAAAGCTTCCCGAGTGAATCGATCCGTGCAGAGTATATAAAACTAAGAAATTCCTGTAAAGTCACCATCAGGAATGTCAAAAATTCATTTGACAACAAGTTGAGAAGTTAACTCGTTAATGCAACCTCTGGTAGCAAGAACTTCTGGTCCTTGGTAAGCTCCATTAAGAAGAATTTCACTTCATCCACAATGAGAAGGTGATAACAGACAGCAAATCCAAGGCCGATATATTAGCATCTCTGTTTGCTTCCAATTCTTCTTTACCCCAAATTGATATGCTACCCCCGGTTCTCGAGCACAGCGCTCATTTAATGGACAGGGTTTTCTTCAGGACTCGCGAGGTGTACAGGTGCCTCAAGGAGCTCGATATCAATAAATCCACTGGACCCGATAATATACCCCCTATCGTCTTAAAACAATGCGCCTCACCTTTGGCTAAACCTCTGCGCAAACTTTTTGCCCTATCATACTCTTCCGGAGTCTATCCAGACTCTTGGAAACTTGCCCATGTACAGCCAATACCGAAAAAAGGTGACTCCAGCGACCCCTCTAACTACCGCCCAATAGCAATTACTTCTATTCTCTCCAAAACAATGGAGACGATAATCAACAAAAAACTTATGGGATATCTAGAATCCAACCTACTCATAAACGACAGACAGTATGGCTTCCGACACAGAAGATCCACTGGCGATCTTTTAGTTTGTCTTACAGAACACCTCAGCCGAAGTTTGCATGGATCAGGTGAATCCAGTCTGGTTGCTTTGGATATCTCCAAGGCTTTTGATAGAATTTGGCACTTAGCCTTGTTAGCTAAACTCAAAGCTATTGGAATCGACTCACTTTTACAGAAATGGATTGCGAATTTCCTTTCCGGCCGTTCAATTAAGGTAGTATTGGATGGCATCAAATCTGAACCCCACCCTATCTCTGCGGTGGTCCCCCAAGGGTCAATTTTATCACCAGCCCTATTTCTTATCTTTATAAATGGTCTACTTTCAATCCCCTCCAACCCACTTCTCAGCTTCGCTGACGACGGTACCCTGCGTTACTCTTACAGCTACGATACAAGACAGACTCATGCCAGATCCTGTCTTGATGAACGTGAAGTAATGTTCAACTCTATTAATAACGACATTGAACTTATTCTAGAGTGGGGAACAAATAATCGTGTCGAATTCAACCCCTCCAAAACCAAGTACTGTCTTATATCCAAGAAGAAGATCAACACCTCACCATCCTTGTCAGTGGATGGCGTGGAACTAAAGGCCGACCCATCCCTACACATCTTAGGCGTGACATTAGCCAAAGACTTGCGATGGAATGATCACATATTCCAAATCGCCAAACAAGCATCGCAGTGCTTGGGATTTCTTAAGAGGTGCAAGTTCCTCCTCCAGCCATCGGCCCGCGCTGTTATTTATAAATCCTACATTCGGCCTCTTCTCGAATATAACTCCCTCGTCTGGGGCGGCGCGTCGATAACCACCTTGGCATGGTTAGATAAGGTCCAAAAAAGGCCCTTAAATTAATTGATGACGACACCGCCTGCTCCACCATCGACCCCTTGAGCCACCGTAGGAATGTAGCAGCACTAACAAAATTTTATCGCTACTATTATAGCGACTGTTCCTCCGAAATAAACGCTCTCCTGCCTCCACGGCAATCTTATAACCGCAACACCAGATTAGCCCAATCGTCTCATTCTCTTTACCTACAACTCCCCCTTTCACGCACTCAACAAGATATGAATTCGTTTGTAAATAGAACAACTCGACTGTGGAATAATCTCTCTCAGTCAGTATTTCCAAGCTCCTACAACATCCAAGAGTTCAAACGCGGGGTTCATCGCCACCTTCTTCAACACCCCTTTACACCCCCATAACCCTTAACCTATTCCCCCCACTCCCCCATAACCCTTAACCTATTCCCCCCCCCCCCCCGTACTAAGCTTGCTGCTAGACATTGCACCATGACGTGACAAACCACATGACGGACTGGTAATACAAAGGGTGATTCCTGAGATTAGCACTGCCACATAAAAAAAAAAATAAGTAGTGAACCTCGCGTTTGAGCTCTTGGTTGTTGTAAGAGTTCAGTTTTTAAGGACCCGGCAGAGCCACAACAGTCGGGGTTAGCAGGAGATAACTTCGTCGGAGTGTTATGCATCTTGAAACAAGAGAATCTCGCTAGCCAGCCGCAAGATGTTGTGACGCAGGCAGTAGGTACCAGATTCTCAGGTGAACAAAGACATGCACCGCTCGCTAGGTGAAGATCTGGCATAGAGCTTTGGTGCCCTATTATTAATAAGTTAAGCCGGCGGGATGTCTTATTAGTGCTACCAGCTGAGACTTTTTACAATTACAGTCTAAGAGAAGATTGCACTGGCTTTTTGAAGATCTACTGTCTGAAGCTCTTTGCGAAGGTACAAGGTGCTGTAAAATTTCTGTTCTGTTTATGCCCTTACCTGGTACCTACACCTTGGGTGGTGTTAGGGCTTACATGCCTCGGGGTAGCATTTAGGCTATGTCGGTGGTGGTAAGCTGGAGAAACAGCAAGCCACCGGTAGGGATTCTCATGCCGAACAGGCTAGTTGAGAAGAGGCCAGATAAAGCTAGGTACATCTGCTCCCCCTCTCCATTTTCCGCACTTCTATGCCAAGGTGCTTAGCGTGCCGTGGACTGCGTGACTAGCTAGTAGTTAAAGACTGCTGGTCGCAAACGGTTCCCTCCGATACCCAGGCAACGTCGGACTGTATAAGTGCGGCTCTGGTAGGATGCACTCACTTCCGCATTACGCATGGGATCTTTATGGAAGAACAAAAAAAATCGCCTGTTTTGCAGCACAAATATCACCCTCAACCTAGTCAGAGTAAAAGTTACTCGCCTCCAGCCTGGAGACTATACCTGCAAAGACCACTAATTCAGTGAATGCCAGCCGTAGCGCATCCGTTTTGGATCGGCCGGTATCCAAAACACAGGTCAGATCTCAGATAGTATGCGCATGCAGGACCAGTACCGGGCAGTCTTCTTTCTTGAAAAGATTGCTAAGAATGAGAAGGCAGAGCAAGACCAGTTGGACAAAATAAAGTTCCAGCCAATTGTTGAGAATCTCCGTCACGGGAGATAAAGAAATACCTCGATCCTCTCCTAAAGAGAAGATGGAGCGAGATGCCAAAAACCAAAGGGATATAACACCTTTTATCACCGCTTGGATCAAGGCAAGCGAAGATCCTGCAGATCCTAGTTAAAAGGAACATCAAAGCCCTCCTCTGCCCGAACTTCAGCTCAACGCACCTAACGGTAGTTAGATTGGACTTTGGAGGGTCTTTACTTAGTCTCAGTCTATATGGCTCAGCCCCAAAGGAGTTCATGCAGATTATAACAGCATTAAAATCGGATGGAGCAAACCTGATCATAAGGTGAGACGCCAATACGAGGCATACGCTTTGGCGAAGCAACGAGAACAACGAGAGCAGAGAGTCACTATTCAATTATATTATTAATTCAAACTAACAGTGTGTAACCGGGACAACACCCTGTGTTGTACATCACGCTGTCCGTGGACACGGAAACAGTGAAAGTAGGCAATTGGAGGGTATCAGATCAAGCGTCCTCGAAACACCGATGGATTCGTTTTAAGGTAAACCTGCAGGTTAAAACTCCTCTGCCACACAGAAACCCAAATAAGATTGACTGGCAGAAGATCGGTAAGGTCCTGGGAGCTAAACTCTCAAGAGAGCGCCGACACGAAAGTATAGACCTTGTTGAGGAAATCGAAGATAGGGTCAATACTTTCGAAAACGCTATCCGGTCAGCGTATAAGGTATACTGCCCAATAAGGCGAAGCACAAAAAACTTTCACCCGTGGTGGAATGAATATATCTCGAAACTGAAGAAGTTAGCAAGAGAGATATTCAATAGCTGTTACAAAGAAGGCCTTTGGCAGCCGTACAAACTGTACAAGAAAGCCATTGCCTCAGCCAAGAATCTATAACTCTTTTAGGAGACTGCCGGATTATGCAAGATCCAGGCCAAAGAACATCCAGTCCGTCCTTTAAAGAAAGGGGAATGGAGCTTGGAAAGAATCGCAGGCCCAGTCTATAGAGCTTTTAAATTACCACACATTTTCCCGGTTGCAACGAACGAACAGAGCCATTCCTGGGAGGAGATTATTCGCTATTATTACGAAGGCAAAAGTCTTCTGGTCGATTAATAGCTTCTCCCCCTTCAAAGCAACCGGCCCATGGCTGGTGGTCATGTTCAAGAGCTGCGTGGCCTCAGCTAAGTCCCTATGATTTGTAGACGGGCGACGGTCGTCTTAATCCTAAAGTGCAATCAAGGAAACAAACACCCTTATGTAACCCGTCGCCTGTAATGACTAGGGGCTCTGTACGAGCGACTTCGGAAAGTTGTCAGGGAGAAAAATCCGTTGAAGAATTACTTGTGTACTTGGAATCGCGCTTTTCGAAAAGGATCGATGAACTTTCTGCGACTTTCCGCATTGCAGAGGCACAAATTAATGAATTCTGCAGTTCCATCAAAACTTTCAGCGATCCTCTCGACTCGATCGAAGTTCGCCTAACGGAAGGGTTAAATTCCATTGCAGAAGAAAATAAAAATCAGCTGACAAAGATCAAAAACACCATCATGACTCCGCACCTTAATTGGACAGCGTTCTTTCTTTGTCTTCGCGGCTGTTTTATGGAACTCACTCCCAGTCGATTTACAACGTATTGTGTTCAATATCCCTTCCTTGATATTGAGTAATTAATGCCAGTTAATTTGCTTCGTTTGCTTGAAGCACACTTATTGAAATAAAACACGTTTTTTTCTTTTAATGTTATAGTTTGTTTATTTAGCTTCAAAATTAAAATCTTGTAATAACAAACAAATAACGAGAAAGACTTAATTATCTTCCAAAAAATAACAATATAACCCTTTTCAAATTAATATCTGTAATTCAAGTTGAAGCCACACGTATAATACTCTAACAAAAACTGAAGGTTAGGGATTACCTAATTCTAACCTTGGCCTTCAATTTGAATTGATGTTTAAAATTTAATTTAGTGTTATTTTTAATAATTTGGATGTGGTGTTTTGTGTACGGCTCTTACTTTCGCTAGTAATCCCCAGTTCAGTAGTGAGCAATTTTCATTATTTGTATCGGCTATTTATAGTAAGCAAGCTTAAACGCCTTGCTTTCTATGTTTTTTATTGCCAAAAGCTTTTTAAGCTCTATTCTACTTGTTGCCTGTAAACTTAGTCATGCCACACCTGACACTTTGTACAATTTGTACTAAATACTTGTATTATTTTGCCATCCAAGTTGGCTGTCAGTTTGACGTAAGTTTAATAAATTATTTGTTGTATATCCATTTGACGTAAGTTTGATACATTATTTGTTGTATTTAATTTCTTTCTTTTTAGGCAACAATTCTTGTAATTCCTGTTGTATAGCTGCGCCACAACATATTGATTCTGTGAACATCTTCACGAAGCGTCTCTTCGAATTCATTTCTAATAGAATTGATTAAAGCATGAATATATAACTTTCTTCTTTCTTTCTATTATATAGCTTACTTCTTTTTTATATATATGTATAACTTTCTTTTTTTATATTTTATTTTATTTATTCTTTTTGAAGTGTTAACTTCTTTAGGCGCGTTTGGCACTTTTTCGCTGGGGGTAAAACAAAGAATTCGCGACACGCGCATTTTGTTGCTACACCCGTTTCTGGACACTTGTTGGCGACACGCGCACTTTGTTGCTCACTCGTTTCTGGGCACTTGTGCCTATGCAGCTGGCTAGAGCATGGAAACTTTTAGTTGAGCTCCACTTACAAACAGCAGCGTAATTATATGTGTGCGAGGCAAAATAGCCCGCGCTTGGTGAGAGGGATTGGGTTTGAATGTTGCAATGCAGAAGCAAAGTCTAGTAATAACAAGTCTTTCATCTTCATACAAAAATTTCCGACCGTTGATTGTGTGCGTGCATATATGAACATCACTGCTGAGCAAAACTCAACGCATACTTCGTGAACTCGGCCAGACAAAGCCAGATTCTCTCTTTACGATAAAGTATGCAGAACAGAAAAGGAAAGAAAATTGAATCAGCTGTTTTCTTTCATAAATCAAAACAAACGAGCAAATATGCACCAATACATCCCCATATAAACTCATAAAATTTTCCGACTTATGGTTGTATTCCAGCGCGTATAAAAATGTTGCATTCTCTCTCTGATAGCCTGACATCGTCATTTGAAAAACTTGTGCATGCAGCTGTTCGCCTTTCACTCATTAACCATATGAAGATGAAAGACTTGTTAATTTCTAGACTTTGGGGCAGTACCCCAGTAGGGAGAATCGCAAGTATTTACTGTGGGAAGTCGATTTGGAAGTACTTCTTTAATTAGTGTTTTCTGTAATGAGTTATAAGTAATGCAGAGGAGAATGGGTTTGGTGACCAAGCGTTTGATTTCGCGCAAAAAGCGTGTTGAAAAACTTCGTAGCTGCTCGTTTTCTTTGTTAATTATCTCAGTTATCTCAGCCATTAAGTTTCTGATCTTTAATGTATAAACATATATTTGAATTTATGTTTATGATATAAATATAAATCGCTTAATTTTACTTATTTTACTGGTTCTGAAAAAATTCAAATTGAATCCAGTAGATTCCCATAAAAATTTAGATCCGTGACTTTGGCTGAACATAATATGACTTTTTTTGCATATTTGCACAATGTTTAAAATAGCAAAAATTTCTGTTTCGTGACTATTGCATCAACCCGACGATATGTACTGTGTACTATGTACTACATATTTCCTATGAACTATGCACTATGTATTTATTACTATATATTAGCTACTATTTTTAATAAAAACCACATTATCCCAGTCATCCATCGTCCGATCTTTGTGTGATAAGTTTAAGACAAATATTTTAATTTCCAAAACATTGCAACACATTTTGGAGTGAGTGGATATAAGTAACAATTAAATAAACTTTAACAGAATATTCATAAATAAAATAAATATTATTTAATCGTCTTGTATTAAGATTGATTTGGAAATTTAGACTAGCCATAGAAGTTAACACTTCTAAAGTGTGGTCCTACGCACACTCGTTTTTTTTTAATTCTTTCTCTCTATCTGTTTTTTTTTTTGTTTCTATCTCATATGTTTTATTCTTTTTTAAGGCCGGTATGCTAGAGCAAAGAAATTTCTTTGCCTATACAAAACCTATGTAAAAAAAATGGTCAAGAAATGCTTCAGAAAAATTTTCTGTACTGATTTCTGTATGCGGTATGCTAGAGCAAAGAAATCGCAGCAGAAAATCGTAGTTCTAAAGTGACGAACAGATGGCGCTTTTGTTGAAATTTTACATTTTGCTCAAGAAATAAACGTTGATGCATTTATTTCTTAAAGAAATTTTGACATTTCATGTGTACGCGTTTCGTGTGTAGTTTTTGCTGCGATTGAAAATTCAACAGTTTTGAAGGTATTAATGCCATTACAATTTATTAATAAAAAAATTATTTTAAATATATATTATATTTACCGTTTCAGAACAAAAATGAGCGAGTTTGAAGAGGAATATATTTTTTCGGATTTTGAAGACAACTTGTTTGAACCGAGAAAATTGAATTTCGAGGTGATAAACAAACAAGCCAATAAAACCAATAAAAAAACCAATAGAAAACATTCCACAAAAAGAGCTATGAATTTCACCAACGAGGATAAGAAGAAGCTGGCAGCTGGAGTGAAAATGCATGAAGAAATATGGGATTTAGGGAATAAAATGCACTTCAACACAAATGCTGTTAGTCAAGGGTGGAAGGAAATAAGTGCAGCTTTAAATAAACCAGGTTGGTTTTTATTTATTACAATTTTTCCGTTAAGTATTATTTAATACATTTTTTTTAGTTGAGGAATGCAAGGCTGCTTGGGCGTCTCTGAGAGAAAGCCACAGATATCGAACCAAAAAGATGGAAAAAAATAAATCTGGCAGTGCAGGAGGAAGTCAAGTAGAGGAACCTAGTGTAGTTGAGGAAGATGCGGTAGATTGGGAGTACAGCGAAGATTTATCTTTTCTACCAAATATCTCCAAAAAAAGAAGGTATATTTAAAAACAAAAATAATATGATTATTATAATAAAAATATAATTTTTGCTTCTTTTATAGAACATATACAACATCCAGCGAAAACGATTGTGAGACAAGGAGTAATTCTAACTATTTATACGTAAGCGAGCTTATATTTTTAAATTACAAATACACATTACATGGTGTGTTTCTATACTTATAGGCTGAGACTTCTAAACAAAAAAAGGCTGATCAGACTTCATCCTTAGCAGCATCAATATCGCAGCTAGTAGATACACAGAAGTCCCTTCTTCATCCGCAAAATGAATCGATGAAATATACTGAATTATTTGCCCGATCGACAAACTACTTCAAAGGCTGCCACAAACCGTCGTAGATGATATGATTTATGAAATGCATACTTTAGTATATAATAAAGTTCAAAATATGAAAATCAAAGTTAAAAAAAACAAATTCCTGTTATTTATTTTATTTTTGTTATATTTTTTTCTATGAAAGTAGCACGCTTTTGCCATTCAACTACACCGATATTGGAATTCACATAGTTTTTAATATTGTCTCTCACAAATTTCCCGCAATCTGTGTTTCTTCCTCTGCATGAAGGGACAGGTGAATGAAAAAGGCTAAAGTTAAAGAATATGAGATTAAAAATTAAAACAAAAAATTAACTTTTATTTACTATTTCATTTTTTACTCTATAAAAGTAGCACGATTTTGCCATTCAACAGCGCCGATGTCGGAATTTACATAATCTTTAATAGCGTCTCTTACAAATTTACCATAATCGGTGCTTCTTCCTTTGCATGAAGGGACTGACGAATGGAAAAGACTATTTGCATCTTTTGAGATTCTTTTCCTCCACTCTCCTTCACGTACATTTCCATCTTGGTCCAAAACATCAACGTAGTGTTCCGGGTAATAACTATTTTTATAATTAGACCCAAGATAATTATGTAAAAGGCAACATGCAAAAATAATTTTTTGTGCTCTGTCTGGCGAACAGAACATGGTTCTCTTTAAACATTGCCACTTAGAGCACAAGATTCCAAAAGAGTTCTCCACGCATCGCCTTGCTCTGCTCAACCTGTAATTGAAGATGATTTCTTCATTTGACAAGCTCAGTTTGGAACCGTATGGCTTCAAAATGCGCTTACAAAGAGGAAATGCATCATCAGCTACGTAGAAGTACGGTAATTTTACTCCATTAACCGTTGTGTTTGCAGGAAAATCTTGGCGGTCTAAAGCTACATCCTGCCCAAATTTTGAATTTTTAAATATATTTGCGTCGCCTTCAGTACCGTATGCGCCGACATCTAAGTAGGTGAATCTATAGCTTGCGTCGCACACTGCCATTATTACTATAGAATGGAATCCCTTTAAGTAAAAAATTATTATTTCTCTAAGTTGTAAATAAAAGCACATAAGTCACCTTATAATTATAGAATAAACTGCCAGAATTTGCTGGTGCCTGCAACGCGACATGCTTGCCGTCCATGGCTCCGAGGCAGTTGGGGAAGTTCCAATTTGCATTAAAGCCATTGGAAATTTCAATGAACAACTCTTTGGTTAATTGTGGCATTCTGGGCTTAAACTCTGCGCAAATTGCATCACAAACTTGGTCTATAATAGATCCTAAATGCTGTTTGCTTATTCTGTAGCAAGATGCAACGTGCCTTTGTAAACTTCCTGATGCGAAATATCTGTAATGTTAAATAAATGTGTTCATAGCATGTGTTCTTTTTGTGAGTACACTTGATCTTACTCCAAAACCACTGCCAATTTGTGCTTGGGCGATATAGTGAGATCCTTCCAACTGCTCCGTCCTACTTTCAAATGAGGTTCAAGTACTTCTAACAAATAGCTGAAAGACTCGACACTCATGTGAAAGTTTTCTTCAAAGATTCTGGAGTTCTTTAACATGTCATCAAACTAAAAATAAAAAAAATTATCAAAACTGAGGGAAGCTTGCGTCTGTGATAAACTTACATCCGTGGTAAATCTTCCCTTTTTATTTCTTTCCGAGAGATACCGATTAATTCTCGTTAAAGGTCTTTTTCTTTCCTTTTTATTAACTTCGTTAATGAGCTCCAAAGTAGATGCTATTATGGTGAAATTAACAGCTTTCATATACGTTAATCTAAAAATAAACAGTTATTTTAATGTCATTTTTCTGCAATGATAAAAAACCTACTGTTGTCTTTTATTCATAATTGTTTCTTTAATCGTTGAACCCTTAACAAAACAACTGTACTGTCAGCAATGACAATTAGACAAATGTCAAAATTTCTTACCGACTGTCACTTTTTCTTAAGGGAATAAATGCAGAAGTTTTCTTGAGCAAATTCCTTGAGCATAGCATACCGGGCTTTAGTTTTTCTTACTTATATGTATTTTACTTTTATATTCCTATATATTTTTTATATAATTTTGTTTTGTATAATTTTTGTTGTCTTTATAATGAATGTACTATAATATTGATACTTATGAAAATAAATAAATAATAATAATAATAATAATAATTATAATGCCTATAGAAAGACTTTTGTCAATAGAGGGGGTCTTAAGCCAAAGATGGTCCTGTGGATGTACAAAGATGCGGTACGTCCAATTCTCACGTCGCTCGTATGGTGGTCAGCGCTGAGCAGGGCTTATAACGTCATAAAGTTGGGAAGGGTCCAGAGAACGGCAACAGTAGGGACAACAGGGCCCATTAGGACATGCCCCACAAAAGCTTTCGACGTTTTCTTGCACCTACTCCTCCGACCTTCACATCAAACATCTACAGTCGTGTGGTGCCTTCAAACTGAAGGGGTCCGGGGTCTAGACCTCAAAACCTCAAAGCCTCTGGATTCAGTAACGATGCGCTCGAAGTTAGTGAAACGATGTAGAACTGAGCTATAAACGCGTGGTAAAAAGCACAACGCGACTCTCGCCTAGGTTCCCGGTCTTAGAGAGAACATAGAAGGGGCGAGAAAGCGGACTACCTAGAAAAGCAGGCTTTACCAAAGCAGTCCCCCAACTAAACTCTAACCACTTCCAAAGCTGCTTGCCCTCCGTTTCGAACCAGAGCCCGGCTACTGAGTATACTAATGTTACATTTTATGGTCGCGAAGATAATTGCCCGCTTTCTTCTTTTCCATAATATTTTTGAAAACTGTAGTATAGCTCCCTTGAGAGTGCTCCAAATAAGCTACCCTGTGCACCGCTCCCAAATTTTTGCCACTGGGTAGCTTCTCACATCCACATACATACCTGTCGCAAGACGAGTAAACTTCCAGAAATATTTTTGGTGTTCGATCAACAAAGACTACAATGAACGACCTAGACGGTGTATAGGTTGCCAAAATTCGATCGGTACCTACACTTCAGATAAGGCCACACTGCGAAGGGAATATGAACGGACGTCGTTCCAATGCTTCAAGCTTGAGCTCGAGCAAAAGGTAAGAAGTCCCTCAAACTTACTGAACCCGAGCTCGGAGTCTTAGAAGGATTTTTCACAAGACATGGTCCAGTTGGATATCTGCTGAAGTCAAAAAAATGGATATCACCTGAAGATTATTGTTCCCTACACATTCATGTACATAGGATCAGAAACGGCAAAAGATTACCTCTGCAATGATGTTGCAATGGAAAGATGCAGGTTTCTCATCCAAGAGTTGACGAACGCCCCCCTTAAAATTCATTTCAATTATAAAACATATTTTTTGTGAAGGTTGTGGAAGGGTCGGAAAGTAATAATGCCTACTTTCACTTATTTACTTCTGCTCTCTTTAAAGCCTACAAGTGATTCCCTTTCTATGGGTACAGACGTGTTCAGCTGCGATTGCTATTTGCGTAACGTAATGACATACATCTTTCTCCGTGTAGGTGACATCCTGCCGATACGATATAACGATAGAGACTTATGCTACCCTAGCCTGAAAAGGACTCCTTACCGATCCAGCAACAACATACGATTTCTATGTAAGAACATCTTACGAAGCGGCGGATAGAATATATTACATTTTTACATTAGGAATTACTTCTGGCGGATTGTACTACATTTGAATTTCTCCTTTATCAACGCGGAAGGGTATCGTAAGCTCTTTATAGCTTCAAGGCATCTAATTTCCATATAATCTTTCAGTATAAATGTACCAGGGTGAAGAGACAAGTTATTTCCTTCTTAGAGGATAGGGACGCAGTATTTCATGTGACTTATCTATGATTTTGTAACATGTAATTCGTCATCAGGCTGCCTCTGTGGGGTTTAGGTTTATATCAACTGCATTTTCAGTTAAAGGTGTAGGAGTGGAGAGTTCTCTGTAGACCAAAGGTCTCTTGATGAGCTGAGGCGGACAGGTGGCCATATTGGTGGCAAGTTTGGTCGGGCATAGCTTAGGATCAGAAAAATCCTATGTCCCAAAGTTCCCCCAGCCAAACTCCGGTCACCAAGGAAGCAAAACCCCGAGGTAACCAACTGAAGGCTTCCAGGAGTCTGCACAACAAAAATAACCATATACCCGTTAGAGAGGTTAGTGTAGCTGGCGAAACACCGTGGAAGCAACAAATGTGTCGCTCACTGCAAAAGCGATGTAGCTCCACACTAGAGATTGACTCGTTTTGGAGTCACATTCCCTCACATCGCCTGCTACAAAACCGAAGCCACTCCAAATACTGCTCTTCTGAAGCCGCTCCATTCGTACAGCGAAAATTATGGCAAAATGCGAAAGATATGGTAAAAACAAAGCGAAATCAATAAATCAACCAATACCCTAAAATATGGAGCCACACAACTCCTACATTAAACGACACAAATGTTTCCGATCATATTATCCTATCCTCTCTCATACTGCAGTTAGCAGTGGCCACCGCTAGGCTGTGATCGCACTTCCAACAGTCCGGAATAATTGTGGCACGTGAATGTTATGCTACATGTAGTCCCTCTTTTTCACTGATGAGTGACCACCACTGACCCTAAAACCACCGCTTAAATCCTTATAGGGACAGCCCCAGCCCGAAAAGGCTCACAGGGGGCTCACAATCCCTTAAGGAAATGAAGCTGCTTCCAATATAAAGCTTGTCCAGATACGCTTGACTATCACGCCAAGGCTGCCTCGGCAGGCTTCGAAAAAAGGTTTATCTAGGTCAACCAGAAATACAATTTATGTGAAAGTGTCGACCAAAAGGCGCCGAAAGACAGTCCCGCTCCATCCCGAACAAAGGCTAGGGCCGGCGCTGGGTGCACGCTCTGCACGCCCGCTCCCTGAACATAATCAACTGTCAGTAGATTTGACAAATAGAGTCAGTACTGACAGTCAGCAGAACTGACTCGTGCAATGGCCGGGCTAGTCTATAACTGTCGTGGCGTTCATTTGGCCCACACTTTTTTGAAACACACAAAAATATTATGATCATCATCCAAGCAATCAGGCAAGTATTTTTGGTTATTGTCAAAAAAATATATTTGAAATAGATATTTGGAAGGGAGTTGATGACAACTTCGAAATTTGACACAATATGTTTTTTTATTTTTCAAAAATAAAGTAATAAACGAGAATGAATATTTCAAAAAAGCAGAAAATTTTTAACAAACAAAACGTCAAGATGTTTGTGAAATAAAAATTGAAGAAATTAATTATGTATGTATTTGGTGTAGCGTAAAAACTACTAATTAATGTCTACATATTTTTTGATACCTCAGGGAATCGGATACCCTGCAGAGCAGTACAATTAATAAAATTGTAGACTTTGTTCTAGAGACATTCAGTAGAAGGTCCCCACCAATTATAAAAATTCCCGATTTACAAATAATAAAATTAAAAAGATGTGGTAGTTAATAATAATAAAAAAAAATGCCTCAAAAGCATATTTAATAAATATAAAATTTGTAGTGTGCATCCCTTATGTTTATGGACTAACTGCAACAGAAGGAACTTTTGAGAACTTAACTACTTTAAGAAGGGTCGACAACTTCACTATTGCCTCGTACAATATTTGGATCGGGCAAGGCACTTTTGATGGGTTTATAACATTGGAAAAGTGCATAGTAAAATATAGCAGGTATCGTTCACGTGGCGGTAAATTTCGTTTTAAGGGACGACTAGTTGCAATCTGCAAGAGGACTGAATGCAACTTAATATTTGTGATAAGGCTGAAGGAATTGAGGAATTTCAAATTTGAAATTTTAGATATAATCGTTCATATTATTGATGTGAGGTAAATGCTTCCTTGTTAACTGTAAAATTTTACATAATAATAATACAAAATTAGTAATATAGAAGTGATAGTAAAAGGATTTGGTTTTGCATTCAATTGGATGGTGGCGGCGATAATTCGGTGGAAGCTCAAAAAAAACAAGGCAAAAATTTTTAGACAAATTGAAAATGTATAATTGTATCAAGTGCTCAAAAAAAATATTTGTAATTTTTTGATTATATTTCAGAAGCTCGCAAGATATGTGGATGTTCATATACTGCGTCGTAGGAGCAGCATTAGTAGTAAAAAATGAAGTGTGGACAATCCTTGTTATTGTATATAATTCTTACAGTGACTGTGACCAAAAAGTACTTCCAAGAATTATACCAATAAAATAATTTAGGAATGCTCATAAACAAAGTGATCGTTAGTTAAGTGGACACCGTTTAACAGCAAATAAAATTAATTTAAATCTTATTATTTTAGTTTTTATGAATAATATATTTGTGTAGTACACAACATGTGTGGCAGGCTGATGCGCATTAGCTGAAATATTTAAATATATTATTATTCTGATCCGCTTGATCCGTTAGCTAGCGGTTCGATCGCGACGTCCCTGCAACACAATGGTTTGTTTCCATTCTTGACAGTTTGAGGCTCGACAACTGATAATCGACATTCTTTAGACAGGTGTTTCTTCGGTGCAGATCGCTGAATTTTCGTCTTTTGGACGGTCTCGCCAGACAAGTTTACCTGGCAAGAGGTTATCATTCATTCGGCAAACATGTCTAAGGCCCCTATTGCCAGTGTCTATTAACGATAGACTCGACTATAGTCGATTGTGTCGATTAATTTTCTTTTTGGCATTGTGTTATGGTATAACCACAATTCCGACGAACGACGGCAACGAACGACGAAATTTCGTTGTCATGTTCAACGAATTGCATCGCTGTAGTTGTTAAAGCACAACAGCGGCGACGTTTTTTTAAATAAAAATGGATCACGTAAAAACCTTAAAAATAATACAAATAATTTCAATTTTACAACTTATTTGGGAAAGTTACGAATGGTATTTAAAAACAAGAAAACGACGGTGGTGGGTCCGTGAAATAAATCTTGATAGAGACGAAAATGGGTTTTTTGAAAAAATGTTCAAGAAAATGAAGAGTGTTGATGAGGAACATTTCTTTAAAGCAACAATAGTTTTTATCTTTTAAATTGTACAAAATCTCATAATTTCTTACAAGTTCTATAAGGAACTCATTAAGATCCATAATTTAAATTAAAAATTCTACTTTGCCTTATAAAACTTGAAAACTGTTTATGATACTAGAAAACTGCAATGACATAAAAAATCGCCACCCTTGTCGACAAAATTTGAATTTATTTTAACCTGACGAATTTCGTCGCATTCGCAAATCGTCGCCCGTCGGAATTGTGGGCAATTCCGCTTTCACATATGGTTTTAAAAATTTTGACAACGAATTTGCCGTCGTTCGCCGGAATTGTGGTTACACTATAACCCAATCGACAAATATTTGGACTACTAGATTTAGAAAAATATTTTGAGCAGTTTTTTGCTGTTAATTCCTGGCAAATTTTGGGCCTTATCATGGTTGGCGTTTGAGGTGACAAATGGCGCGAGGACCGAAAAACGGAATCATAATTCTCGAAAAAAACTGAAATTTGTCGGAAAAAACGAATTCAGGCGTACATAGTTCGCCAATTATGATACGCCTGAATTCGTTTTTGCCGACAAATGTCAGTGTTTTACGAGAATTATGATTCAGTTTTTCGGTCCTCGCGCCATTTGTCGCTTCAGGCGCCAACCATGATAAGGCCCTTTGTCGTGAGCAAAAAAGCAATCGACAAAATTCGACTGTCAAAGGGACAATTTTCGATTATAATCGACATTCGTAATATCAATCTAAATAATCGGCAGTCGATATTCGATGAATGTCGCTTGTCGATTAGCTATCGTTACTCGAAATAGGGCCTTGAATCACCGTAGTTGACGTTTTTGTATTTCTTCTCAGTGTATGTATGTTGTTATTGGCGTCCTGCTTGAGCAGAGCCAACGTTTCCGGTCCATAAAGAAGAATCGGAAGGATCAACATCGGTCTTTTCCTCATTGCTTTTTAACCCATATGACCGGGCGATGCGGAAATGTCGTATAAGATATCCGTTGCTTCGGCATCCGTGTCGGCGAAGACGGCGCTATCGTCGGGAACACCAAGTCGATTATGTAATTGTTGTCGTCCTATCGAACACTGCGTCGTCCATCGAATCGCGTCGATCACAACGTTGAAGAGAAGTGGCGAAACAACGTCTCCTTGTCGGACACCTGTTTGAATCGGGCATTCCTCGGATAAGTTGCTTCGGGGGTCAAATGGTACAGTCACCGAAATAATTAAAGGTTCACCCATGAAAACCTCAAAAGCGAAAGCAAAGCGTTAAATTTTTTATGTGAACCTATAATTATTTCGGGGACTGTAGTAACGGCCTTTAGTGGTGCCGGTACACCTTTAGTGGTGCCGGTACACCAAAGAGACAAGTCCTGAGAAACGGCATCTGCGATCTAAGGTATTCACGACCTAAGTCCCTGAGTTATGCTACCGAATCCTACCTCCACCTCCACGAAGATGTTGACTTTACATCGGTGACCCCTGGATGCTCTTGTCTATACAAGAGCAACTGGCGGAGGATGGTGAAAGGCGAGTGTTTCGCGCTTCAAAACGAAGCAAATATTGGACTAGTCCTCCAGGATGGGCGATGGGCGGCAGGCTGACAATCTTCTATCGTAAAATCCCACCTGTCACGAATCCTCAAGGCAGGCCTCGGACAGTACAGACCCCAACTCAACTCAGGCAACGAAATATGGAATTTGATTTTGGAACTTCGAACGCCAGAACGCTCAACAGGACGGGCGCTCTGCGTTCGTTTTTATTACTACTGGAAGAAAACGGCATAGCAATCACCGCTCTACAGGAAACCAAATGGACTCACAGTGACAATGGATCTCAGAACACGATACTCTCCAGTGGTTCATCGAATGGAAGAAGAGAGCTCGGAGTTGCCTTCACAGTAGAAAAGAAAATGAAATCACTGATTCTGGACTTCAAGCCAGTAAATAATAGAATACATATGTACGCTTCAGATTAAAACAAGACTACATAACATTAGTCTCATAAACGTCCATTCGCCCCAAAGAAGATAAGACGGATTAGGAGAAAGGAAACACTGGAAAACCTTTCCCACTTAGCGATGATGATCAAAAAGCCTTGCTATCTTGATCTTGCAGTCTTGACTTGTCCTTGTTCTGTCTTGTCTTAGTCTAATTTTAATTTAATTACCTCTAGAAAATTGGTTATGGTTTGGTTATGATTGGCTATGGTTTTAAAGATTTATTTTATTGAAAATTTTCTTTATAATTAAGGCCAGTTTACATCCCAGCCTCAAAGTGGAAGCGCAAGTCTGGACTCCTTTATCGCATAGAAGATAGTATGGTTCTGTCTCTGTTTCACCAAAGTTGAACGACAGCCTCAGGCTACGTTTCCAATGCGAGCGTAGCACAGCGTGGATTTGTGTTCCCTTTCCAACTCGTGCAGTTTTACATATTAATCTCTCCTTCTAATCCACGCTGCAAACGCTGAAGCTGCAATCTGCTGTTGATCTATTTCTAGTGCAGCTTGAAGCTTTTCGAAAAATGTTAAAGTTTTTGGTTAAACTAGTTTTCGCTAGATGGAGTTTTTAAAGCTCTTCTAATTCTATTTCTAAAAATGCATTTATTTTTGACCAAAATGAAGAAATTCTAAAACGAAAATATATTTTTATAATTAATATGTCCTTTTGACTAAAATACGACTGAAATTATTCATTGAAAATGCTTTTAAAATATTGAGAAAAAATAGGTGGCGTTTATGCTTTCGAAATTCTGATTCGAATATGATGAAACGTCGTTAACAAAGAAAGATGTTTATATTAAACTTATCAGTTTGGGGTTTACTCGATTTTTTTGAAAATTTTGTACATTCATAACATTCTTGCTATTGCCACTAAAATGAATGAAGAAAACACATTTAAATTCATAGAAGTTGTCCAAGAGAGAGATTGTCTATGGAAAATTTCTTCAAACAGCTATAGAAATGTCAACAGCATTTCATTTATTAAATTTGAGGCATCGCCAAACTTCTCACGCTGTTTAAACAACTCACGGACCCACCAGCGCCTACTTTTTCTTTTTTGCCTATTGTTGCTCATTAAAATCGCTTGCGATAATGTAAAATAATAACGCAATATTATTAATCGTCTGTGGCTATCCATTTTACATAAAATATAAACTTTGCTGTCACAAATCAGCTGTTTACTTCCTTCCACTTCGAAATTCGAAACTCACGCTACGCTCGCATTGTAAATAGGGGCAATCTGCGCAGAGTCTGAGCGAAAGCTCACTCCAGCATTGGAAATGTACCTTCAAAGTAGAGCTCTATTCTAATACTGAGTTTCCATGAGAGTTCAACCAGAGTTGAACCCGAGTTGAACTCCATGGTCAGGCGCAGTCAAAAGTTTTCGTTAAAGATTTTCAACTCTGCTCAACTCAACGAAAATAGGTAGATTGAACAGAGTTCACGCACACAACTACAAACGGGATTGTCAAATGTTAAAAAAGTCAAAATGTCGCGCCTGTTTATAACATTTTTGTTATACAACGAACACAATAAATTAATTTTATGTCCATGATCACTATTTTATAATAACAAAAATATTACGTCAAATTTAAAAACAGCTGCTTGCTTAATACAAGAACACATTCAGCTGTCTGTACACAGGCAGAAAAGTCAGCCATGGAAACGCATAGAGTTGAGTCGTTGAGTTGAAGTGTCATTTCAACTCAACCTCAACTCAACTCGACTCCCATGGAAACTCGGTATATTTTACGAATGCGAAGTCCGAAAAAAAGCTTTTAGTTTCGTTAAATTTAAGTATTCTAATGCCTACTAGATGTCACTTTCACGGTTTCTTGTAGTTTTCTTAGAAGTTTTTGCATATTTACCTTGTTTTTTACAGTTTGAGAAATCAAAAACGAAATGTGGAAATGTTTGAAGCTAATAAAAAGGCTTTGCAGCGCATTAAACTGTTTTCTCTGCGACCGTGTTAACAATTTTCCAGTTGACAGTTGTAAAAAGTTTCGAGCTTTCGACGAAACTTTGCGCTTGTATTTTGTACAGGGCCATTTTATTCTTCTACTTTGAGTCTGGGATGTAAACTCCCCTTAAACTCCCCTTAAAGTGAGAAACTTCAGACTTCTTGAGAAATTCTTGAGAAATTTCTTGAAAATTGAAATTCTTGAGAAATTTCTTGAGAAATCCTTCTAACATAGCAGAAACATGTGCGCGGTGATGAATAAATACATACGCGCGAAAGAACGCCGTAACTTTGGCACCTCGCGCGACTATGATTACCCTCGAATAACCCTTTTTCAAAATGCGATCCATTTTTTTTCTCAACGGAATATTAAAGAGAATTGAAGGAAGTATATGTGGTTTTTTTTTTCTAGTCAAAATATGGTGGAGAACACATTTGTTTACCAATTTGTTATAAACAAATAAGTATGAAAATATTATATAAAAATGCAAGTTTTCGGATCGGAAAAAATCATGATAAATCTATGTTAAATGACGATTCAATTGCCGCAAGAAAGATAAAAATCGAAAAATTGGATCACCCGAAATTAATTAAAAAAAAAATGATGAAAATCTTTAGTTGTTAATAAAATTAACAAAAAATTTTTTTGAACGAATTCAGTTTGGATTTACCTTAGGAATGATAAACACTATCGAAAAAAGTCAATTTCAAGAGAAAATGAATTTTCATCAATTTCAGGTGATCCGTTTGAGAAATTCTGACCCAGCTTCAAGTTGGTCGGAGCAAGTCAGCTTTTTCGAAATTATAATATTTTTCAAATAATTTAACTGTCAAATGTCATGTTAAAGACGAAATAGTTTTTGCCAAACTAGTTAAATTTTTTCTAATTTTACTGTATGATAATGGAAAGATAAATTTCGGCTGCTGTTGTAGTAGCTCAATATATAAATATGATGAGCACGGTTATACTAGCCCAGGAAAAAAATAAAAAAAGACCCAAAAGATGGTGGGTCCGAAATATTTTCAAAAATAGAGAACAATTCGGTTTTTCTTTTCGGTGTTTCGGAAGTCCATGGATGTAACATTCCACAAGAGCTCTTCACCGTGCACGAGCTCAATAAATTGAAAATATTGTTCACTACTTAAACAAGCCATGATTTATTTTTGTGATATTTTCCAATAAGCAGTTTGACAGTTTAACAACAATTCGGAAATGCACAATACAGCTTTTTCGAAAATACAAGTTTCAGTAATAAATAATAGCTGAAATAATAATGACTTTTCCAATATTAAATTTTCTTTTACCAAATTATGAAATACAGAATTGAATAAAATCCGTTTAATTAGTTTTTTTTGCTAATTTCTTCATTCAACAAGAACTATGGGTTTTATTTTTTATATATTAAATATTATCTATCGGCAAAATAAAATAATATATTGGAAACGTTTATTCACCGAAAAGAACAAAAGAAGACTAACGCTTATAAGTACCATCAAATGGAAGTAGGCGGAACATGGCATACTTAGCATATAATATTATTAAATAACAAACTTAAAACTACAGTAGTCCGTGCACGTGTAGAAGTCGATAGCTTGAGTGCCGCCACAGAACATTGCGACTTTGCACCATCTTGTGTCAAATAGGTGCAGCTAAAATTTCGAAAGCTTTCGCAGTTGCCAACGAGAAAGTAGGGGCGCTTTCAGTAATGCAGGATGCGTGCGCAAATGACTTATTCAGCAATTGAAAGTGTGAAGCTTTCAATGACTGAATAAGTCAATTGCACACGCATCCTGCATTACTAGAACTAGAACCAACTTTTGCGCTAGCGTCCAGCGGCAATGTGAAATTTTGAAAGAGAAAAAAAATACGATGCTGTCATGTGAAACGTAGAGATACCAAATAACGTGAAGCTCCACGCTGTATTGGAAACGCGCCTTAAGTCTGCGATGTAAACTCCCATTTAATGTTATGAATTCTCTTTTAGTTGCTGCTTCCCGTAAGAATGTGGCTCTGGTCTGAAATATAACCCAGCGCACTGAGTAGTTCTAATGACTGGAAGCGACGCCTTAAACCTGAAATTAATATGACGACGCACCGCAACGTAGCCGTACCTATATAACCTAAAATTCGAACAAGAGTGTTCATATGGCACCGACCTAAATTCACTTAATAAACTTACCGAATGTTCGTTAAATTCTCGCAAGTTACTTAAGATGCCGTAAAAAGGGCACAAAACGTTAGTATCCGTAAGCGTCATCAGTCCCCAAGAAAATTTTCGGTTACATTTTTCCTTTTTATTTTCCCGGGCACTCTAACTGTAGTTTTTCCACAACTTAAATAAATCAAATAAATCACTGAAATCTGAATCCATTTTACAATTGCCACTTGTCACTAAACATTTTCATTTAGGCCTATGTGTCACAATGCCATAACTAAGCTCAAATTCGTTCAGTTTTCTTGCGGTACGGCACGTCATATTAGGTTTAGGCGTGTTGATTTGCGCAGTAATTGATTCGATACCAAAGATAAACTTTTATTTATAAGAAAATTTTCAGTCGCAATATTTTAGTATGCTTGAAAATGTCTTACATTTGCGTTGTAGTTGTACTAGTTTTGCATCTTCTCAATGGTGCTTATGGTGCTAAAAGTGAAAGGGACCTACCTGATGGTAAGTGTGATAATATTTTTGTTTAAACCTCCTTTATTAGAATAAAGTAAATACATTAACAAACGCAGAAGGAGGTGTGCGGCAGGCTGTGTGTAGTTGTTGAATAAGTCTGTGGAGTGTCGCAAAACAGTGGATGATGCGATTCTGGAAAGATAACCCTTGTATTTCTGAATCGCTTTGCTGTGCTTCTCACATCTCTTTAAAGGTGACCTGTCTGTTGACATTTACGCGTGATAAGTCAGCTGTGTCATTCTCGAAACCTGAGACGTGCCGAAGATCTGTCGTGTATTGATGTATAGTATATAGTCCAGGTACCTCGACTTCCTAAGAGATGAATTTTTGTTGAAATGTGTAAACCAGTCGGCCAAACCTAAATGAAAAGTAACACAGAAGTGAAGTACAAGTTACTTCTACCGATGTAAATGTAACTTCCACTTACTTCCATTTTGGCCCCCATACATTCATTGCCTCGCACAAGAAGAGGGCATAGCCTTTCGTTTATTGTTTTAAAGCCGACAATGGTAGGCTTAATTCTTTTGCTGACCATAACACCTACTCCGAGCACTTGGTGTTTCGTATGACAGCGGTAATATACTTTGACAGGGTATCGGCCAGATGTTGTGTAGCTCGAGCTCTGAACAGAGTTCGAACATTCCATGAGAAATGCCTTTTTCGTTGCCGTGGTCGTCGTCGTTGATTCCAGTATCCGAGGCATGTTGTTCGTTCCGTAATAGTTGTTTTTTCCGAGTGAGGTTATTAACCTCACGCCAACCTTACTTGGAAGGGACTAGCACGATCATATTACCTTATCCTCTCTCTTAGAATAGTAACCAGTGGCCACGGCTAGGAGGTTTTAATCTCTCTTCCATCAGTCCGAAATAGTTGCGGCACGTGCATGTTATGTTACATGCTATTCCCCCTATTCTGTTGACGACTGACCACCCTATTAAGTGTAGTATAATAATGTAACGTATTACTACTTGTTAGTGCGAAATTCAGAATGGACGTAATTCACTAATAAAATTGTGTTACCAATTTACAGAAGCTCCTGCATCCACCCAGTGCGAAGACGATAAACAACTTCAAGACTTACTAAACAAGGTAAGATGACTTTTAATAGAGTTAATTGTCCCCTAATTTGCCTAATTATTTGTAAATTTCAGCAAATAGCGGCTGAGACAGTCACGCTGAATAATTTGGGCCGCTTTGATAATCACTTTCTGCCACTTAATGATGTGAACATGTACACGCAAATACTACAATTCTAACATTTGATTTTTTCTATGTTCTAATCAATTTACCCCTTAGACAATTACATCATATAACAATTGAAAACTATGTTGGAAAAATTAATATTGTCGAGTGCAATTTAGCAAATCAATATCTGCTACTTAACGTTGAGTGGACGGACCTTACCATAAAGGGCAGCTGCACAGCGGACAGCTTGTTTATTGCAATTTATAAGGCTGGAGATGTAGAGTAAGCAGATTGCAATATTTAAATTTGTTAAATATTAATTAAAAATCATTTTAGAATAATATTTAATAAGCCCGTTGCACAAGCTGCTATTAATTTGGCCTTTGGTGAAAATAACCTGAAAACATCTTTTGTCAATTTAAATTTTGATTCAGATCCGGACTCAGTAAATGTAAATATAAAAATATTTAGTTTATTTTTTTGAAATATTTTTCAGATAATATATTTTTTTGCTTTGTATAGGTCCAATTCAAGGAACCCTCTGCCCAAGCCAGTAAAAATATTGCCAGCTTGGGTAAGTGTTTTTGTTTAACCGGAAAATAATAATAATAAAGATAATAGAGTTACCGTTCTAACTGAGAAGGTGCACTTCTCAGCGGGGCTGAGAACCATTTACCACTGCATCGTGGCTCAGCTGAGACAAGCAAACATAAAATATTAAACAACATATAAGATCACAAAACATCAAACAGAGAAGCGTGCAAAAACAGAAAGGGATTAGGGCACGCAGTAGAGGTGGATAACTAGATAGTCGACCAAAACATCGATAGTAATAGACTATCGATTGCTTCTGCTGAAAAGCGCCCGCGAATGTGGCGACTCCCTTAAGACCCTTAAATGCGCAAGGTAAGATGGACCTCTCTGCTCTAGTTACCGAACCGGTAGTGGTAATAGCAGAGCGTCCTCGGTAGTACCTGCGCGCATAAGGTCCCCGTACTCGAACTGGAGAGCACCCCATTGCCGTGGACCAGGAGACCCTCTCGCCGACCTCTGGCCCTGGCCCTCTCCCAAACACTAGTGTCCGCAATTGCTGGAGTCTGGACTGTGCCTGGGTGAAGTGCGGGCGTGTGTTGTCGCCAGTCCCATTATAGCGCAAAAAAAAACCGAAACAATAAATATAACCACAAAAACAACACAAAAAACAAAAAAACTTATAACACATAAAAACTCAATAAAACCAAATTAATAAACCACCAAAATAATAACATAAATCACAAAACAAACAATAAAATAAAAAAAAATTGTTGTCTGTAAAGAGGGTTTACGGACGATAGTTTAACGTGACAACGTCACGAGAAAACATTGATGAAATGATTGCATACTTTTATGAATAAAATTGAATCATTTATATTAAATTATCATTATTTTGTATGGATACAAAAAGGAGTGAAATGAAATATTCATTTTGATTGATAAATTAGCTTTTATTTGCACTAATGAATTCAAATATGTTTATTACTTTAATGAACAGATTATTTACAAGTAACAATGTGTAGTAACAAATACATTTACAGCTTTTATACATGTCTGATATTTAACTTCTTGCAATCTGTGTTATTCTGTTTAGGATAGGTCGATGATAGGAAAATTATGAAATGAATGGAAGTGTTTCAAGTGTAATGTGCCTTGTGTTCAACTAACTTGCCGAAGTGAAGGCTTGTTTCACTTGCAGCGACAATTTGTTTGTATCGGTTTTCCGAAGTGAAGGCTGTGCTTCACTTGCAGCGTTCCAATGCGTTTTCTGAAAAACTAGCCGGTCGGGGCAAATTAAAATAAAACTGCGTTTTTGTTTGTTCCTTTATTCACCGCGTCTCTGGACCAACTGCCCAAGCTCGCACACAATGCTTACAAAAAAAACTTCAAGCAAAAGCTTTAGGAAGGCTTACAAAATTCATTTTTACAAGCTTTAGAAAGGCTTACGAACTATAAGTTAATAAAACGTATAAATGTATAAACAAAATAAAAAACAAATAAAAATGTCGTAATTCTAAACATTTCGCCGGCCTTGAAGGGTTAACCTTTCAATAATAAATCATTCGTCAGCCTCTGTTGGTAGTAGGCACAGTTTGATGATTGGTCTCTTGAACACTCCCGTTGCTGTCTGGACGGTAACAACTCGAACCAAATTATCACCACCTGGATGAAGTTGAGTGATTCTCCCCATGGACCATCGATATGGAGGTAGATTCTCATCCTTTAATAACACGATGTCGCCTATCTTAGGGTTGACGGATTGAGTGCGCCATCGTGACCGCTGCTGAAGTTGAGTGACATATTCCATAGCCCACCTCTTCCAGAAATCTTGAATAAGCCGCTGTATGTATTGCCATCGGTTAAGTCGATTGATTTTATGCTCCTTAAAATTTTCCTGAGGTACTTGTGTTAAAGGTCGACCAATTAAAAAGTGGCCTGGTGTGAGATAATCCACCTCCTTAATATCGGTTGATAGAGTTAGTAGCGGCCTAGAGTTTAGGCAAGCTTCCACTTGACAAAGCACTGTGTTGTATTCTTCAAAGGTCAGGAGCGACGCGACTCGTCGAAGATGCGTTTTCATGGACTTTACCCCCGCCTCCCATAAACCACCAAAATGTGGTGCTGCGGGGGGTATAAAGTGCCATTGTATGTGGTGATCGCTTAAAAAATTTACGATTCTCTCAGCATGCCTTGGGGACTGGAGTAACTGCTTCAATTCACCAAAATGCCTTTTTGCTCCAACAAAGTTGCTTCCGTTGTCACTGAATATATGGGAACAGAGTCCCCGTCTTGAAACAAATCTCCTTAAAGCAGCTATAAATGATTCTGTCGATAAATCTCCACAGAGCTCTAAATGTATTGCCCGGGTTGTCAAACATATGAATAAGGCAATATATGCTTTGTATGTTTTTGCTCCTCTTCCTTTCCACGATCGTACCATTATTGGACCAGCATAGTCGACTCCAGTATTTGCGAATGCAAATCCTGGTTGAAGGCGATGAGTTGGTAAATTGCCCATTTGTTGATTGTACGATTTTCCCTTAAACCGAGCACATGTGACACATTTATAAACACAACGTTTGACCAGTTGACGAACTCCTAATATACAATATCTTGAATTAAGCATATGTAGTAGCTGCCTCTGTCCTGCATGCAGATATCGTATGTGTAGATCGGCTATTATCAGTCGGGTTAAGTGATTCAATTTGGGCAATATAATTGGGTGTTTGAGTTCATAAGGTAAATCAGCTTGGTCTATCCTGCCCCCAACACGTAATAAACCATCTGGATCAAGAAATGGATTTAGCGAAGCTAATTGACTCTTTGGTTTCAACTGATTTGCCGTCTTTAACAGGTCAGTTTCGTCTTGAAATGTATCCAGTTGGGCCTTCTTAATTAAGAGTTTAAAGGCGTGATTAAGTTCTTGCGTAGATAGAAATCCAGTTTCACGTTCACTCTTATTTACTTTACAATTATACCGAAAGCGTAGGCAATAACTGAGAATTCGCTTTAGTCTCGTCAATGTTGAATATCTACACATTAAGTTGTCTTCCTTTAACCTTGCCTGAGTAAGGAAAACCATTTTCCGTGCCTCAGAGTTGATTACGATCTCGTCCATAGGCTCCCGCTTATAATCAGGACAGAATCCTATTGGCTGTTGTAGAGTCGGCCCCTGCCACCACAAAACACAATTGACTAATTCCGCTGCTGTGAGCCCACGTGATGCGTGATCCGCAGGATTGTTCTTTGAAGTAATATGTCGCCAATGGTTCATTGGAAGGACGTCTAAAATTTCTGCTGTGCGATTTCCTACAAATGTGGTCCACCGTCGTGGATGATCAGCTAGCCAACCCAAAACAACTGTTGAATCTGTCCACCCGTAACATGGTATGTCGGATAGTTTAAGGGAATCTCTGACCCGTTTAATTAAGTTGACCAAGAGGTGTGCTGCACATAGCTCTAGGCGTGGAATTGAAAGTTGTTTAATCGGCGAAACCTTAGTTTTCGCAGCAACCAGATGACTCGAAAGAAATTCTGTATTCTTATAGGTATATATATATATATATATATATATATATATATATATATATATATATATATATATATATATATATATATATATAGCTGCTCCATATGCACGCTCAGATGCATCAGCAAAGCCATGCAGCTGTATTATGTCTCCTTCACAAGATAGCCAACGAGGTATTTTCAAACCTTCCAATTGATGCAAAGAATTCTTAAATTGCTTCCAATGATGTAGTACGTCTTCTGATATAGGATCATCCCAGTCTACTCCAGTCATCCATAGTTGTTGAATAATCATTTTTGCTCGTATAACACAAGGTGAAAACCAACCCAATGGATCATAGATTTTTGCTATTTGAGATAAAATCTGACGCTTTATCGGTCTATCTATCTCCTCCACTTGTACATTGAATACAAAGCAATCCTTTATCGTGTCCCATTTAAGTCCAAGTGTGCTCACTGAACTGATTTTATCAAAATTTAGTAGTTTAGACTGTTCTTGATGATCTGTTGGTGTCTCTTGTAACAACTCTGATGAATTGGATGACCGTTTTCTAAGGTCAAACCCAGCTGATTCGAGCATATTAGTTAATTCATTTTTTATTGTTCTGGCTTCTTCTAATGTTTCTGCTCCAGATATAAATTCGTCAATGTAGAAATCCGATTTTAATACTTCTGCCGCCAATGGGTAATTACGTGCTTCATCCTTTGCTAATTGACTTAATGTTCGCGTCGCCAAAAAAGGCGCTGAGGTTGTACCATATGTGACCGTCAGTAGTTCATAGTCCCTTATTGGTTCCTTGGGATTTTGTCTCCAAACAATCCGTTGATAAGGTGTGTCTAAATCATGTATCCAAATTTGCCTATACATCTTGGCAATATCTGCAATGAATGCAATTCTATGTTTTCGAAAACGGATTAAAAGTGTAAGAATATCAGACTGTACAATAGCACCTGCCATTAATTTATCATTCAATGCGATACCTGAGGTTGTCTTGCACGACGCATCAAAAACAACACGAAGCTTCGTTGTCGTGCTTTCAGGTTTAGCTACAGCATGGTGTGGCATGTAATAATTTCCCTCAGACATCTGATCTTCTGGTACCATTCGCATGTGCCCTAATGATTCATATTCTGCCATAAATGTTGTATATTGCTGATATAGCTGATGATTTGAAGCAAATCTCCGTTCTACCGCCATTAGCCTCTTTATAGCGAACTGTCGTGAGTCACCCAAGACTAAGTTATCTTCTTTAAATGGTAGTTTAACCTTGTATTTACCACTGTCGACTCGTTTATGGGTTGCACAAAAATGTTCCTCACATTTTCTCTCTTCTGCTGTAAGTACTATCGTCTTCATCTCTTCCAACTCCCAGAACTTACGCAATTGCTGGTTAATATCAATACATGTATGCAACGAATGAATCGCCTGGCTACTCGATGGTGAATATCTTCCTCCAACAATCCAGCCAAAGATTGAATTTTGAGCAATTAACATATTTGCAGAATTCCTGATTTTTCCATCCTTTATAACTTCAAAGAATAATTCTGCTCCCAATATAATATCAATACGCCCTGGGCGGTTAAATTCTAGATCGGCAAGATTGAGATTCAAAAAACTGTCATCGTTCTTTAAAGGTATTTCCGATGTCGGCATAACTCCTGTTAATGAATTCAATATTAATGCTGTTGCCATCACTGTTTCTTCGTTGAATCGCGAACGTATTTGTAAGTTTACCTTACCACGTGTGTAGGCGGAACCAATACCATTTATGTGAATCCTCGCCTGTGTTCGTTGTAACCGTAATCGCTGTATGCATGCTTCAGATATAAGCGTAGTTTGCGATCCTGAGTCTAAAATCATTCTACAATATTGTTCCTGACCTGTGATATCCCGGACGAGGACTAATGCTGTTGGTAATAGCGTATCCTGTGGTTTCGAGGGCATTTGAGATGTTAGTGTTGTTGCGTTCATTTCTCTTGGTGGCGCTTTTTGTTGTGAACTCTCTGAATCCATGTGTATTAAGGAATGATGTTTCGATTGGCATAATCGACATCGCGAGGATTTACAATCGACTCTCTGATGTCCAGTTCCTAAACAATTAAAACATAACGACTTGGAAAGTACACATTCTCGACGCTTCTCTACATTCATTGCGATGAATTGGGGTCATCTATTCAATGGATGTTGTCCCTTACATAAACAACAAGACGACACTGCCGCTGTTAGAACCCGTTTTTGCTGAGGAGCAAATGTAGCAACTGATTGCTTTTGTTTCCTTAACATTTCCATCTCAAATAAGTAGTCCTCTACAAATTTCATAAATCTTTTCAATTCTGGTCGTGTTTCTTCCTTGACTTCACGATGCCACAACCTTTTGATGTCAGTATCTAATTTACTTAATAGTAAATGAATCAAAATTGTATCCCAATGATTTACTGGAAGCTTTAATGCACGCAGACCATTAATTGCATCATTTGTGGTTGCAAGAAATTTCCTTAATTCTACAACTGTAACCTTTAATATGGATGGTTGTTCAAGAAGATTTTTAAGATGTGCTTCAATGATGCATCCTTCCTTGTTAAATCTCTGAATTAAAGACTGCCAAGCCTCTTCATAGTTTGCATCATCACCTATGTTTAGGTTCTTCAGTAAGGAAGCTGCGTCACCCTTTAAACTGCTCTTTAAATATTGAAGTTTCTGTGCTCCAGAAAGCGATGCATTTGAATGGATCATGGTATTAAATAAGTCAAAAAACGTCGGCCATTCTTCATAACTTCCCATAAAAACGGGTAAATTGATCCTCGGAAGTTTAACATCACTTGCCATAATTGGCTGTGCCATAGTTGACGTTGAAATGTTACCGGTATGAGTCGTTAAACTTTCAATCGCCTTTGTCAGACTTGTCTGATGAACCGCAAGTGCCTGAATAGCCGTCATTACGGAATCATCCTGTGGTGTGCTACTAGACTCTTGCATGCTTTTCTCGCTAATTCTCCTTGATAACTGCACATATTTTGCCTTGATGGTAAAGTATTTATTTTCAATTTCTTCTCTAATAGCATCTTCATCAAAGTCTTCACTAGTTTCCTCTACGCTTTCAATTTCGATTAGGAAGTGATTGAAATCCCTTAAAGTTTCTTCTAACTTGGTCAACCTAACCTCTACTTCCTCTCGGGAGGTATTTTCATCAAACAAATTAAACGCATTTGATAATCGTGACAAGCTGCCTCTAATTATTTTTAATTTATGTTTTATCTTTGTGCTGTTCATTTTAAAACTAAAAGAAAATTGTAAGTAACTGAATTCTAATTAATTTAATAAAATGCAAAGATTAAACTTTGTTGTCGTTCCACCCTGTTGCTCAATTGCAGTGTGATATTTCCATGTATTGTATGGAACAATACATACACTCAAACAGTTAATTCCAGTTAATTCCAATGTTCAGGATGAGTCACAGCCCATTCAATCGTACAATTACACAATCCACTTTTGCCAAATGAGAATTTAGCGTACTTTTCAGGTTACTACAGCAAACCTCAATCAAACGATCACCAATCTCGCGCGGTTCTATCCGGTATGAAGGACCAAATGTTCAACTAACTTGCCGAAGCGAAGGCTTGCTTCACTTGCAGCGACAATTTGTTTGTATCGGTTTCCCGAAGTGAAGGCTGTGCTTCACTTGCAGCGTTCCAATGCGTTTTCTGAAAAACTAGCCGGTCGGAGCAAATTAAAATAAAACTGCGTTTTTGTTTGTTCCTTTATTCACCGCGTCTCTGGACCAACTGCCCAAGTTCGCACACAATGCTTACAAAAAAAACTTCAAGCAAAAGCTTTAGGAAGGCTTACAAAATTCATTTTTACAAGCTTTAGAAAGGCTTACGAACTATAAGTTAATAAAACGTATCCCCCTTTTAAGGGGCCTACAGACACACGACATGTTTGTCTACATGTCGATAACTAATCACGCACAGACGTAACTACATGTCGATAAACTTACCTAACGACATTATTTGGGAAAGGATTTTACCGTGATAGGTTGTGTGCGATCAGTAAGCTTTTACTAGCTTTTACACTGATGTTGAGAACCAAGTTTACAACTTCTGTACTAACACACTACATGTCTCAGAAAATCAAAACATTTTGATTTTTCGTCAACTTGTTGTGACATGTCGACAACCGGTGTACAGACGTGATAATTTGACGATTTCCAACTCAGGTTGGTAGACATGTCGTGCGTCTGTAGGCCCCTTTAGACGGGCGGACACCGAACAGACAAAACGAACGAGCGAACTGGGTTTATAGGGAAGAGGGTGAGAGAGGACGATGGGGAGGGCAGACAATTTTCATGGACACTTTCAGCGAACTGTGAACGGACATTTTGACAGTTCCTGCATTGTTGTTGTTGCTAGGATGAGAAGACAATAGAAAATTTCAAAAAGCAAGAACAGCAAGCCATGCAAGTTTTTATAAAAGCAACAAAAAAAAACAATGATTTTTGACATTTTTCGTTCGTTTGTCCGTTCGTTGGTGTCCGCCCGTATAAATGCCCAGCCGACACTCCACCGGGCTTCAAAAGAGAATTAACGATTACAGTTAAGTTTTGTCTGTTCGGTGTCCGCTCGTCTAAAAAGGGCCATAATGTATAAACAAAATAAAAAACGAGTGTGCGTAGGACCACACTTTAGAAGTGTTAACTTCTATAGGTAGTCTAAATGTCCAAATCAATCTTAATACAAGACGATAAGGATTAATATATTTTATTTATGAATATTCTGTTAAAGTTTATTTAATTGTTACTTATATCCACTCACTCCAAAATGTGGTGCAATGTTTTGGAAATTAAAATATTTGTCTTAAACTTATCACACAAAGATCGGACGATGGATGACTGGGATAATGTGGTTTTTATTAAAAATAGTAGCTAATATATAGTAATAAATACATAGTGCATAGTTCATAGGAAATATGTAGTACATAGTACACAGTACATATCGTCGGGTTGATGCAATAGTCACGAAACAGAAATTTTTGCTATTTTAAACATTGTGCAAATATGCAAAAAAAGTCATATTATGTTCAGCCAAAGTCACGGATCTAAATTTTTATGGGAATCTACTGGATTCAATTTGAATTTTTTCAGAACCAGTAAAATAAGTAAAATTAAGCGATTTATATTTATATCATAAACATAAATTCAAATATATGTTTATACATTAAAGATCAGAAACTTAATGGCTGAGATAACTGAGATAATTAACAAAGAAAGCGAGCCTACGAAGTTTTTCAACACGCTATTTGCCCGAAATCAAACGCTTGGTCACCAAACCCATTCTCCTCTGCATTACTTATAACTCATTACAGAAAACACTAATTAAAGAAGTATTTCCAAATCGACTTCCCACAGTAAATACTTGCGATTTTCCCTACTGGGGTACTGCCCCAGATATGTATAGAGTTTTTCAAACCTCGTGACATCTGGCGCATATTGGGGAAAAAATTTCTTAAAAATGCTCAAAAGCTTAAGATAATTTCTCTTCCTCTCTAATTGAGAAATAAAGCTCTATAAATGAAGGCCAAAGGCGCACGCAAAAGAATTATCAGCAATTCACATATAATTTCTGACACCATGTGGGATATTTTACGGCGACTCTGTTTTTTGATAAGAGCTTCTGTACATCCCACAGTGACTTAAAAAATCTCAACCTGAAAACGAAAATTATGTTTTACAATTGGAATAATTAGTAGAAATTTGGTAGAACAGAACCGCAAATAAAATAATTTTTAACAAGAATAAACTCACTTTTTCAAGAAACAGAAAACAATGGGCCTTTTCAATAATGCAGGTTGCGAGCGCAATTGACTTATTCAGCAATTGAGAGTGTGTAGCTGAAAAAGTCAATTGCGCACGCAACCTGCATTATTGAAAAGGCCCAATGTTTGTGTAACTTGCACATTTTCAATTTTACTCTTTATCTTTTATTCTTTTTATCTTTGCTTAATTTTGTGATCCATTGTATATTTCAAATAGTGAGCGAGAATTGACTCCTCCTCCTTCTTATCAAATCCCTTGCAGTCATCTAATCAGTCTCGCCTGCGTATTGCTTGGGTGAGGTGCATTTTCCTGGCGGGTTAATGATAACTTAAAAAATTTACAAATTATGAATGAAAAACGTCCTTTTTTATATATTTTTTAATATTCAGGTTTTTGTATATTAGGCATTTGCCACAGAAATAATTTTTAGTAATTTTTATTACGAAATATGAAATTTGTGTTTCTAACGCTGTCATTACTAGATCGTATGCGCTCTTCTGCCTGGGGAGGTTGTGCTGCTTGCGGCTGCGGACAACTTTTAATTTATGAATGAAAATGCTTATGAACTTAAAAGAAATTTTTTCAGCATAGTTTTTAAATTATTTTCAACTTAGGGATGAAAAAAATTTCGAATAATTATAGTAAAACTATTCATATTATGATGAATAAACTTTGAGCACGGTTGATGTTGAGCACGGTTTTACATGTATTTAAAAGCTCTTTTCAATACATATAAAGATTACTTAACTTTATTCATCCGGCATGCGCACATCCCTTCCCAAATTATTTTGTTGAGTTTTTTCTGCGTTTGTTGCCTTTTTAAGTTAAAAGAGGGGAAATGATAGAACAAAATTTATGAAATTGGGCAACGAGGTGCGCAGAACCATTCAAATTATTTGTGTCACGGCGTTTGAAAAAATCTATACGTAAAATACAGACGCGCAGTCGAATAGGCGAAACGCCGAAACGTATTCCATGTCGCCGAGAGCGATTAATCCAAGCAAAATATTTAAATATTGCAGCCATTTAGCGGGCTTGAGCATGGCAACTTTTAGTCGAGGTCCAGCAACAGACATCAGCGATGGTGACGCGCATTTTTGGTTCGCACCCGTTTCTGGGCACTTGTGCCTATGCAGCTGGCTAGAGCATGGCAACTTTTGGTTTAGCTCCACATGGAAACAGCAGCGTATAATTCTATGTGTGCGAGGAAAAATAGCCCGCGCTTGGTGAGAGGGATTCAAAATTCATGTCATATTCTCGCACGCCATCGCACACAGCAGCGAATGTATGAATGTATGCAGACCCGCTCTAAAAATCCATGGCATATTCTCGCACCCATTCACTTCATATTTTCGCAATGCAGACGCCGCTCTTAGTATTCATTTCATCCTCTCGCACACATTCGCTGCTGTGTGCGATGGCGTGCGAGAATATGACATGAATTTTGAGAGCGGCGCGAGAATATAAAACGAATGCTGAGAGCAGCTTCTGCATTGCAACATTCAAACACAATCCCTCTCACCAAGCGCGGGCTATTTTGCCTCACACACTTATAATTATACGCTGCTGTTTGTAAGTGGAGCTCAAGTAAAAGTTTCCATGCTCTAGCCAGCTGCATAGGCACAAGTGCCCAGAAACGAGTGAGCAACAAAGTGCGCGTGTCGCCATCATGTGTCCAGAAACGGGTGTAGCAGCAAAATGCGCGTGTCGCGAATTCTTTGTTTTACCCCCAGCGAAAAAGTGCCAAACGCGCCTAAAGAAGTTAACACTTCAAAAACAAATAAAAATGTCGTAATTCTAAACACCTTGAAAAAGTCAAATCGAGGCTTGTTCCTCTCAGCGTTGTTGACTTAGTAACATCTGACGTGCATTCGAGATTGTACATATCCTTCATGAATTTGAGGAATGTATCATCATTTTTCACGTTTGTGTTGAAGTCGCCACAAAGAAGAATTGGTAGGTACATTGGTATCAACTTGCATGATCGGATGCACATACTGCCTGTTATGCACATACCGGAAAGAGTGTTTGGTGCAGCAATACACTAATGTTTGAGACACTTGCTCCAGGATGAATATACACTGCGCCAAAGTACATCCACGTTTCAGTCAATACCAAATAATCCGATCTTGGTATCACGGGATCCGTTTCAATATCGGCGAAGTGCGCAGACAAACTCTGAACATTAAGGTTTGTCACTACAGTTTGCCCAGCGTTGTTACCGCTTTCGAAGTGATTGTTTGAAGGGCGTGTCCACGGAGTCGAATGTATTCGTTACGGACATCTCGCGTAGTCTGTGAGTCGTTCCCATCCCGTCCGTTTTTGAAGATAAAAGGCGCATCTTTTTCTGTGATGATGTGCAAACCGGCACCCAGTTAGGAGACGGAGTGTTTGGCTTGCTTTGATTATTGTTGACAATTTGACAAAGAGAGGGAGAGAGAGGGGGGGAGAGGGAGAGAGAGGGGGAGAGAGAGGGAGCGAGGGAGAGAGAGGGGGAGAGAGAAGGGGGAGAGGGAGAGAGAGGGGGAGAGAGAGATGGGGGAGAGGGAGAGAGAGAGAGAGAGAGAGAGAGAGAGAGAGAGAGAGAGAGAGAGCTGTCAAACCTAGCCGCGATATTTGATTCCACCTCCAGCATCGGGGCATTTGAGTCTGCCTCCGAAAGTTATCTGGATGGGAAAGTGGAAAAGGCGAAGGACCTGGGGCTGGCCGGTATTCGAACCCGGCACCTCTGGGATAGAACTTAGGCGCCTTACCTCTACACTACCGAGGCCCCCCAACTGATGTCGGCCTGCGATCAACCGGGATATCGAATCGATTCTTCATTGGGGCGAAATGAACCGCGTCGAATTCAACGCCACAAAAACGAAGTACTGTCTGATCTCCAACAAAAACTGTACCGACCTTCCTCCTATCTCAGTGGATACAGAGAATCTAACGGCTGACTAAACTCTGAACATCCTAGGGGTAACTTTAAGGGAGCATCTGCGATGGAATGATCACATATTTCAAATCGCCAAACAATCCTCCCAATGCCTTGGATTTCTCAAGAGATGCAAGTTCCTCCTCCAGCCAGCCGCATTGGCTACAATATACAAATTCTACATTCGGCCGCGACTCGAATACAACTAGTATATCAGGGCAGGCGCACCAAAAATAACATCGGCTTGTCTCGACAAGGTGCAAAATCGTGCCCTCTAACTCATTGGTGATGGCCCCGTTTGCGCCTCCATAGACACCTTAAGCCACCGTAAGAATGTAGCAGCCCTCTCCATACTTTATCGCTATTACCATGGCGACTGTTCCACTGAAATTCAGGACCTCCTGCCTGCGCGGCAATACTTTTCCCGCAACACAAGACTGGGGCTCACCCCCATACCCTACAGCCTCCTCGTTCACGCACAATACGGTTTAGAAGTTCGTTTATGAATAGAACAACTCGACTGTGGAATAATCTCCCGCAGTCAGTATTTCCGGACTCGTACAACACCTTAGAGTTCAAACGTAAGGTTCATCGTCATTTTCTTATACACCCTCCCTCTAACCTTTCCTATTCTCCTCTATTCTTCAAACCAAGCTTTCTACTAGACATTGCACCATGAACTGAACGACATGACGGACTGGTAGTACAAAGGATTACACCTAAGCTTGGTTTTTTCATATAAAAAAATTGCTGCACCTCCCGTTGGAGAAACTGTACGGCCCGCTCCAGGGACGACGAAGTTCTCACTTCTAACACGGCTTGGATTGGTCGCTTGGATTGATCGCTTGGATTGATCGGGCCGTAATTTCCCACACCGTATCCGCCAATTTCGACAGCTGGCCCAGGGACTGGGTTGCGGATGCGGCGAGCAGCACCTGAATATCCTTTTTAAAATCCTCTTCGTTTAACTCCGGTATACTTCTTCTTCGGTACTACGTTCCGTCATGGGGTCGCCAATTGTTGTATTATGCTCCAAACTAATTAGTTATATTGTTTTGAAGTGTTATCTTCTTTAGGCACGATTGGCATTTTTTCACCAGGGTTCAAAACAAAGAATTCGCGTCACGCGCACTTTTGTTGCACACCCGTGGGCACTTGTGGCTATGTAGCTGGCTAGAAGAAGAAATGCAAAAACGTCGACTACGGTGGTTTGGACATGTTTGCCGAATGGATGATAACCGCTTGCCACGTAAACTTCTCTGGCGAGACCGTCCTGCAGACTGGAGAATACAGCGATCGGCACCGAAGAAAACCTGGTTGAAGAATATCGAGGGTGACTTAAAGAATCAACGATTATCAGTTACCGAGGCTCGAGACACCGCCAAAAACCGAGAAGAATGGAAGCGAATCGAGAATAGAGTTCGGGACCGAGCGGCACCGACAGCAGCGTATCCGTTGCGAGGACGTCCCGCTCGGACCGCCAGCTAACGGATCAAAGAAGAAGAAGAAGAAGCTGGCTAGAGCATGGAAACTTTTGGTTGAGCTCCACCTACAGACACGGCAGAGTACAATTCTAGGGTGTGCGAAGCCCAATAGCCCGCGCTCGGTGGGAGGAATACGTTTAAATGTTGCAATGCAAAAGCTGCTCTTAGCATTCAATCAAGACCCTCTCAACTACAGGCCACGTAGATGAATTTTTCGTGGTGTTGGTCATAGGCCCAAAAGTCACCGCACACCGGAGTAACATGGCGCGGAAGCCGTACGCGCAGAATTTTTGTGTTTATTTTTGCAGTAAAAAGTGAATAAAACATTGCATGTATTTTATAACTTTTTACTGCAAAAATTGAAAAGGATTACCAGTGATTTGTGATTTAGTGGTATAGAGTTTTAATTATAAAATATCAGTGAATAAGTGATTTTAGGTTAGGTTTTTTTGTGGCCTAAAATTTGACATTTGCTTAGAATTTAATGGCGCACACTACGTTCGGGACTGTTTTCGTTATAGTTTTGCAGTAAAAAGTAGTAGTTATTTTTGCAGTAAATTATTGAAATTTATTACTTTTAACTGCACATAGATAAGATGTGATTAGTTCGTTAGTGATTTAATTAAGAAAAATGAAAAAAAAAAAAAATTGTGATTAAGTGTCTTTTAAGAGTGTTAATTGTATCGTGATTTTTTTTATTACATTCGCGGTGTTTTTCGTGTTCATTTAGGAAAAAATGTTGAATATATAATGTTTTGTGCGGTGATAGAATTAAAACTGAATTTAAAGTGATTAATACGTATATTAAAGTAAAGTACTTAAAGTTAAATAATAATTCCATAATATATATTCCTAATATATATTCCTATTAACCGAGTTTAACGCTTACTCATTGTCTACGAAAGCAAGGTAAAGGGAGCATCGGCATTCAGTAGACTGCTCTACTATTATTCTCAAGGTGTTAATATGATCAATACAGGAACGGTCCTTCCTGAATCCGGCCTGCTGCCTCCTAAGCGTTAGGTCTGCTGCCTCCCTTATCCTAGATAGTAATATATGGGGAAACATTTTGTCGATAATAAACAGATGCCTCTGCAGTTGTCGCATATTCTTAGGTCCCTATTTTTGGTATTTTGACTATGATATCCTCCGGAAAGGTACAGGTGCTCCATGATTTTTCCAGGATTGGCTGTAGCGCATCTGCTGTTAGGCTTGAGTCGGCTTTCAACAATTCTGGCGGTATTCCATATTTTCCATCTGCCTTACTATTGACCATTGCGTGAACTGCGGTTACTATTTCTGTTTTGGATGGTGCACGGGTGTTGGTTCTTATTGGCCGTGCATTGTTGCTGCTTTGCTGAGGTTCCTGTGTACGTGAACCATTCAGGGCGGCGAACAATAATTATTAATCTCTCCATCTTTGTAGCTGCTCCTCGTCGCTGCACAGCAGCCTTTCATCCGCACTCTTAACGGCATGTTTTTTAGTAGAGTGTTTTCCCGAGAGCTATTTAGTGATTGGGCACAGCAGCGTACTGCTGCCTGGGTTGGCCGAATTTTCCGCTTTTTCTGCGAGCTCATTTATCTGCTGCCTTTTATCACGCCGGGCACTTCTCTTTATCTCCCGATGTAATTGGGAGTAAGCCCGTTCAAGTTGGTAACGTCTTTGAGTTGACGTTATTTTTGAGGTCCCTTCTGCGTTATATTTTTGCCAGGTTGTGTCCTAGATCCAGTGTTGCATGTTTCGTTGGACATAACCGATGGTGCTTCCGAAGCCGTCAATATAGCGCCCTTTGTCGTACTCCAGAGCCCTTCAATATTGGTGTCGTCAGAAACGGTTTGCTGGTTTAATATTTGATGCAGGTTTCCAGCAAATTCTCGCTTTTTAACGCTCTCCCGCAGAAGGTCTACGTTAAACCGTCTACTGTTTATAGCATCGTGTTGAACGTTTGGGATTGCGGCGATTTTAAGGTGAATAGTTGCTACAACCAAATGGTGGTCGCTTCTAGTGTCTGCTCCTCTAAAACTCCTGACATCCTCTAGAATAGTTCTCCATCTGCGGCTGACGCCACGTGATCTATCTGATTTCTCGTTCTACCATCGGGCGATACCCAGGTGTCTTTGTGTATCTTCTTGTGACAAAAGTAAGTTCCACCTACCATGAGTTGGTGGGAGCTACAAAAGTCAACGAAAAACTCACCATTGTTATTGGTAACTAGGCTTAGACCTTGATTTCCAATTGTTTGTTCAAGGCCGGTGTGGTCAAGGCGTTTAAGTCACCCATTAATACAATGATGTCTCCCCTTGGAATAGAGCGAAAAACATAATTCAGTCAGTTAATCGAAGCCGCGAAGAGCCCAGTAGCTATGCAACATGGATAACGAGTAGAGCTATGCAACATGGATAACGTTCTCGAAGCAGCTGCAGTTGCAATGTGCACTCTCACGTATTATAACTACTTACTTATCATAAAAGAAAAATTAGAAAGAACGAAGTGAGCCTTGTAGTGTAGTAGACGCTTCGTTTTCGAACTTAGGCCCACCTTGAGTCCTTTGACTCGGGCGCAAAAACCGTGAAAGAAGCGAAGTTGCCCGAGGCGAAGTAAAGTTACACGAAGTGAATCGAAGTGCCTTTCTACACTTTCTACTTCGACCAACTTCAATCAACTTCGCGATTAATGTAGTGCAGGCTTAAGAAGGACTCACCGTTTGGGCAGATATGTATGTTCGCCCGCGTCGGGACATTTATGCCTAATCTCCAATGGGAAAACCAACCACGAACCAACCACGTACCAAAGTCTAGTAATAACAAGTCTTTCATCTTCATACAAAAATTTCCGACCGTTGATTGTGTGCGTGCATATATGAACATCACTGCTGAGCAAAACTCAACGCATACTTCGTGAATTCAGCGAGACAAAGCCAGATTCTGTCTTTACGGTAAAGTATGCAGAACAGAAAAGGAAAGATAATTGAATCAGCTGTCAAAATTGAAATCATCAAAACAAACGAGCAAATATGCACAAACACATCAACATTATCCCTATAGAAACTCATAAAATTTTCCGACTTATGGTTGTATTCCAGCGCGTATAAAAATGTTGCATTCTCTCTCTGATAGCCTGACATCGTCATTTGAAAAACTTGTGCATGCAGCTGTTCGCCTTTCACTCATTAACCATATGAAGATGAAAGACTTGTTAATTTCTAGACTTTGCCACGTACCAGTAGGCTGAATTAGCTGAAAAAATGTGTTCATACACATTTCTATCAATGGCTGCGTTCAGTTAGTGGCATAATGTAACATAATGTAAAATATGGCAAAAGAAAAGAGAAGGGTAGAATGTTGCATTGTGTAACGAAATTTAACTGAACGATATGCGTTGGTTTTTGCCACAAATGTCAAATTCACTATGACCAACTTTCAACTGTCACTATGCAACGTTCGGAGATGCAAAATAGCTTCATCGGTTTATGTTACATAAACGACATAACGTCGTTGCTAAGTGAACAATTTTTTGTGCTACAAATGTCAAAAATATTTTACATAGAACCTGAACTGAACGACTTTTTGTTACATTAGTCACATAATGTAACATTGTGCTACTAAGTGAACGCACTCAGATGTGAAATGTCAATTTTATTATTATTTTTATTTGATATTTGGCTAGTTTTATAGTTTTCGGTTTAAAACATCCCAAAGATGCGCTATGCAAGGGCTCCAAGGCGGCGCCATCTACAGGTTTACAGGAAGAGAAGGACTAAATGAGTTGGCAGGATGTTATATCGTGAATTGTATCGTGTGTTTTGATTAAATGCTATTGAATATTCATTGTGTTTGCATTATTAATTTTTGAGGACCTTAAGACCATTTACTATTTATATTACAGCCTTAGATGTAGTAATTGTATCAGAAATTCTGTCCTTGTCCTTGTCTGATGTCCTTGATTCCTCCATATACTATGGGGTTTATCGTTTATCCAGAGCCTTGAATTGAGAGCGCAATGCTTGGATAGATATAAAATTAAGTGTTTGTGTAAGTTTTATGGTCCATAATACCTTGAATTATGAGGAAATTACCAACCCCGTCCGTGTTCATACGTTTCAATTAAATACCATTTTGGCGTTTTCTGTTGTGATATTTTTTGGCGGGACATTGCAATTACACTCAACGTCATTTATGACTTGATTTTTGACATTTTTTGGTACTAAATTGTTTAGAGCCGCTGCAAGAAACCCACTGAATTTCATCTGGCAACTCAAATGGTTTAACTAACACATACGAAAAGTTAACCCATGTCGACCAAAACACGAGCGAGACGGATAATTCAATTTACAATGGGAAGGAATAGGAGACAGCATTTTGGTTGGTTAGTTCGTGGTTGGTTTTGCCATTGGAGATTAGGCATTAGTCCCGCTAGTCCCATGACCTTGATTTTATATCGATTAATCTCGTTAAGGACTTCATCCAGCCGTCCCTCAGCAAGCAGTGTTCTCACATTCCGATCGTTTCCTTGTTCGACAAGCAAAGGTCGTCGTCGTGTTGTCCATCCGGTTCCGAGGCCGATTCGTAGCAATGGCGTTTTTTATGGGAGCGGGTTTCTAACCCACAGACCAACCGACTTAGAACTCTCTTCTTTTCCGAAGAAGTACCCCAAAGGGCATCGCGAGGAGGTGGGATTAGCATTTGCTAAGGGGTCGTCCATAAATTACGTGAGGCGTTTAGGGGAGGGAGGGGGTCGAGCCGAATCTCACCAAATCTCACGTGCAGGAGAGGAGGGGGTCTCGGCAAATATCACGTAATTTTTTTTTGTTTTAAAGAAACAGTGTAAAATGCCGAGAAAACTGGGTTAAATTAAGTAAAACATGTTTCTCCACTAAAGTCCTCCATTCACTTACAGGCCGCCGGTAGGCAGCTCCATTCACTTACAGGTCGACCAGCACGACTAAGCTTGACTCAGTCTAACTGAGGGATGATACTTCAGGTACCCGCCAGACAGGCCGTGGCATGCAGATGAAATCATGATTCTCTACAGACACACAGGTGAAAACCACTGCTTAACATAGCAGGTTATTAATTCAAGCGCAAAAATTTTCATGGTCTCAACGAAAGCTTCAACGCGGCTCTAGCCTCACGCCGCGCCGTGAACACCCGCAAACAAGCGCAAACGCGAGTGTGGATGGTTTTCACGCTTAGCTCGCACCTTGCTTTCTGTTACGAGTGGATACAGCGTGAATTCTTCCCCTCAATTCACGGCTCGAGAGTGAATAGAAGCTCAGATCTTCAGGCCCGAACTGACGATAAATCCGATTTTTGTCAGCTCTTTTAAGCTGTAGGCATTCTTGAACTTCAGGCCATACAGTTGGCGGCCGGTGATTGTATGGTAATACTTCGCCTCAAGGCTAAAATTTTCAGACCACGGCCTGCCGTGAACTGTGTGAAAATTGGGCCCTTAAGATGTGGGTAAGGTAGGACACACAAAAAAATTACTCGATTGTTTAGCCTCTAAAGGCTAGTCAAACGCGCGACTCGTCGAATGCTGCAGAGTACGAGCCAAGTAATACTGAACCGCGAAAAGGACATTAGAATTTAGTGCTACAAGAAAGGACATGCCGAATTTTAGCGAAATGAAATGTTGAGTGAGTGCTTACGTTTTGGTAGTTGTGTGTCCACCACAAGCAGAAAACGGAGGAGAGCAAGCAGTCCGCATTATCAATTATCTCAAATAAAATCTTGCACCCAAACCCCCACATTCACACAGATGAACTTTTTACACACCTTTCACTAGATTTCTCTACGGTTACGTACACGGATTTTATACGCGAGGGCCTTTCCTGCAGTTCTGTATTCAAACTCTGTGGTTACGACCGTAATTTCGTATTTTTAATGTAAATGCTATGGATTTTATAAAATTTGAAAAATCTCACGTGTGATTAGGGGGGGGGGGGGTCGTGACAAATCTCACGATATCTCACCAAGGGGGGAGGGGGGATCGAAAAATCGCAAAAATCACCTCACGTAATTTATGGACGACACCTAACAGGTCAGGTAGGTTCGTCTGCAGTGACTTTTCTCGGGTTTTTGGCAGAAGTTACAAATTGGGTGCCACCAGCACCACCTTCCGAGGTCTTTGTTAGCCGTTCGCCCCCAAGATTTGTGGTTCTAACTTGATTATATTTCCTAGGTAATTCAGTCGGTAGTTTCATAAAAGATGATCTGGAGAGGAAACTTGGACAAGCACTTCAAGATCAATTAGATCAATTATTATCTGGAATTTCGTTGCAGGATATATTTTCCGAAAATCCCGATGCAGCTGCTAAGTACAAGTAAATAACAATAATATAAAAAAGGACACCATTTATAATAGGAAATCACTTTTTTAAGAGCCACCATCGATGATACGCAGAAGGCTTTTTTGCAAACTGGAAAACTCTTTGTAGAAAAATTAAGGCAAATCGCTATAGAAGAAGGACTTAATGTCATACCCATTCCGGATCAGTATATTGAAGAGTACAGCCTGGGTGAGTTTAGTTTTCACTATTTGCATTCTTCATTTGAAAATCAAACAAATGCTTTTAGTTTGCGATGTCAAGATTAACTTAAAAAAGGGCGTCTTCAGGGATACGTCAACTCTACAGATCAATGGCAACTCGGTGGGCTACAAATTTAACCATGGCTTATATACAATCACTCTCAACTTGCGATTAGATCGAATTAAGGTGATCTGTTAAATAATGACTTGATTCCTAGAAATAATGTAAACTTTGCATAATTTGCTTCAGATTTTTTATGCAATAGAGGACAGCACATGTGGTTTTTTGAAGATAGAGGGTAAGGCATTTTCAACAGTTCCGAGCGACTCTAACAATCTTAAAGCGACAATAGTTACGAAATTTATAAAACGCGGTGATAATATTTTTGCACGGGCGTCAAAGATTCTTATCGTGAGTGTAAATGTAAAGTAATTAAAACAAAGCTACAAATATTTTGAAGTACATTAAAAGAATGCTACTCTTCTAGCAATGTAGACGTTTATTTGGAGTTAAATAGCTGGTTTATCAAGAAACTTAGTGAGCTTATGAAGAAAGGTATTATACCCAAAGTAAAATACGGATTGGAAAGCGAGTCGCCAGAGGTAAGTTAATAGAAATTACTTGTAACTTTCACTAACTTTTTCCTTTAGAGAGCACAGCCAATACTAGATAAAATGATGCCATTGGAAATCCCAGCAGATGAGCTAAAAGATGCTATAGATCAAAACCTAATAGAAGTGGAAGAAGAGTAGAGGAAAACATTATTTGGCATTATATAAACAGGCAACTTATTAAAACTATTAACTGTATGTAGAAATGCACATTTATTAAATAACTTTGTGAAGAGCCTTCTCTGAAATAAACATAACTTTAAAACCTGATAGTATCCATCCACCACCATAGTACCAGTACCAGTACCAGTAAAATACCCACCCGGAATTTGAGTTTAATCGAACGTGTGACATGAGCTTTTTATTTTTCAAAATGTACAGTTATTGAAGTTTACTTCAAGTTTCATTATACTCACGCACATGATTCTTATTTGTAAGCATACGCCGAGTTAACTTCGCACATTCGCTTTCATTTATTGTTATTCCATTGAAACTCCTCGTGTTCAATTGCCGTTTTGATTTTCGTTGGCTGGCAGGTGAGAAGCTACTCATGCCATCGGCATGCTCCTGCATGCAACTAAAAACCCCTCCTGGTACCGCGTGATTGGCTTTGTAGCATAGCGGCGGAGTAATCGATCGGCTTTTTCTAGCAGCTAATACTCCTGAAGTTTTTTAGTCTCTCTCTTTTCTTCGGCTTCTTCCAACCTCAACTTCCTATGTATAGCCTTCAGCTTCGTTTCCACTTTCTTCCAACCATCCTCGTTCTTCATTATGTGTCATACGAATTTTTTCGGTGTTGCTTCTAGTTTCTCCCTAGATCCGCCGAATCTCACACCATAAAAGAAGACATGGTCTGCGTTATTCGTAACTTCCTACTCCTTTGTAAACCATCCCTCTTGATTTGGATAAGTCTGTGGGTCCACCGACCCTTAAGAGACTCCATCTCAAAGCCCTTGTCAATCCGCTATGAGCTCGCAGTGCATTATCTGCTACCGCACTGTATTTGGTTCGCCTCCAGCATAATCATAAAGAAGCATGCCTCATCTTGCCGCGCAGGCCTAGGGAGTAAGGGGTCTAGCTACCATCCGAGAGGTCCGGGGTTCGAATCCCGGCTAGCCCCACGGTACTTCCACTTTTCCACTTCCCTACCTACACAAATTTCCTTCTTTCTTCTTCTCTACATTCCTGATTCCTAGTCATAGCCTTCCTAAGCCCTTCCCCGCTCTACGAAAATGCGCATGTCATCGGCTGGTTGATGAGATTCAACTCGTTTCAGGAGGCATAACGCTCCAGCGATTCTCAATGCCCCGGTGTCAAAGACGAGATAGTAATGGTTCGGAATAGGTGAACTAAAATATATCGCGGGTAGGTTTGGCAGTTCTTTCCTCGACTAGAGTTGCTGTTCGACATTGCACTCTATACGAAGAAAACAGATTGTCAACAGTATAAAGGGCCTTCCCTGACTCTAGTCTTTCACATAATTCTCTGGAGATCATCCCTGCGCACGCCTCATCATTGGAGATGGTCCTGAATACACAGCACGCACGGATACTGCTTCCTCAACGTTGCTGCATAAATTGCTGCATATAGCACGATTAAGATAATCAATTTCGCCATCAGGAGGCGACGACATGGTATGTGCACCCTATTCGCTATGTACTGCACGTGAGGTAAATTTAGCATCCGGTCGATCAACACTCTCAGGTATCTTGAGCTGTGAGTGAATCATCTGTTCCCATACCTTTATCCTCGGTTTTGTGCTCAGCAAGCGTCGGACCAGCACTTTCAGTCCACGCTTTAATCTCCAAGATCGCTTGTTTTGCACATAATTCGATCTCATCGAAGCGTCGTCCTATGATCACTTCCTCGCTGTGGTCCGCGAACACAAGCGCAACTGTACCAACACATCGTTATAAATTTGTGATCCACAAGAAGGGGCCCAGACAAGATCCCTGCGGTGCTCCTCATGTTATCCTGTACACCACATTGCAACATTGAAGCGCCCTATGTTCTTTCCTATAAAATACCAAAACATTTTTGGGGAGGGTTGTTTGGCTACCCACCCGAGCCTAAAACGATCCCCCGGCACTGACTACCATACTGCAGCATTCTACACTTAGCTAACAATCGAGTCAGTTTATTGTACTCGTAAGTTTGGCGATTTTGTAGCAGAGTTGGTATCTCCACAGGTGAGAAATTAAAGCGTCAAATCACCGTGTACCGTATATAGGGCTGCCATTGCCTAAATTGCCGAATCAGGACAATAACTACAAAAAATCTGGACATAAGGCCAACTTTTGCGTTGACTTTTACAGATTTAGATAGGTGGGAGTATTCTGAGTAGATTGATGTCTTATTCATTAATATATCTAATAAGGTGACAAAAATACAGGGTAATATGTAAACCTCTACCAAAAAAACTTCAAAACTCCCTAGCGGGTAAACCGTTACGATCCCCCCCCCGCCGTTCAATCGATTTTTTGTTCGTCTATCCAAGGCCTATCCACAGCCCAGCGGTTGGACACTTTAGCTGATACACCCTGTATAACTAAACGTAAGAAAGTTAATAATTATTTTTAAATAAATTAAAAGAGTTTGAAAACATTTAACTATTTACATGTATTTACATTTACATTTAATGTTTTCAAACTTTATTAATTTATTTAACAATAATTATTAATGCTTTCTTACGTTTAGTTATATGCATGGGCAATACGCTCTCGGGGGATTTGACCTTATACCGGGTCTGGGGAAGTGTTAGACCCTTCGGAAAGGTCTGGCTTCTTAGATACTAACTGAAAATAGTTATTTAAAGATAATATCCAAATTCCAGCTTTTATACTTTAACGTGAGAGAGTTCATTTGTTGTGCGCCTTATTACCTGATACCTGGCGAAGGACCCACTAGTCAAGGTTTGTAAACGCTACTGGACAGGACAACCTCCCACCCATATTTCTCAAGCTAATTCTTCCTGTAATCCTCCCCTACATCTCTAATATTTTTAATAGCTGTCTTATGAAATCACATTTTCCGCTTCAATGGAAAAAAGCGAAAGTAATTGCACTACCTAAATGTAAATCCCCAAGTAATCTTGCAGACAATCGTCCTATAAGTATCTTATGTTATTTAGGTAAGGTACTAGAAAAACTAATGGCATGGCAAATTGACAGTCACTGTGAGACGGGATCCCTATTGAGTCGGGTCCAGTCTGGCTTTCGTAAAGGCAATACATAGCTGTGAAACTGCACTTCTGAAGGTTACTACTGACCTACGAGTGGCTCTTGACTCCGGTAATGCTGCTTTTCTCGTGCTTCTTGATTTCAGTAAGGCTTTTGATAGTGTTGACCACATGCGCCTATTTAACAAATTGGCAACCCACATGAGGTTTACATCCTCTGCTACCTCTTTAATCCGCAGTTACCTGCAGAATCGTTCCCAAAAAGTTTGGTTGCGTAACTCGATTTCGGATCCCTTACCGATAACATGCGGCGTTCCGCAGGGCTCCATACTAGGTCCATTACTATTTTCTATGTACATAAATGACGGTGAAATTGGATGTACAACCAGATTTTCATCAAACCCATAAGCCCAACGTATTTCGATCGGCCGACCGGCCCACAATCGATAGTTTTGGTTGTACATCCGCCCTTCGATGTACATCCAATTTGACCGGGGGCCTTTATTCAAGACTGCACAAAACTAAACATATAAAAATCAAGCCCTTTCGGCGTTGTTAATAAGAAAAACTGCACACCTATATTGCGCACGCATACATGAATTTGCCTTCCATAGTATTATAATTCTAAGAAGAGCAAGTAGGTCATCAACAAATCTACGTTAAAGAAGTACAATTTTGAGCCTAGAAAAGAACGAATTCCCAGGAACAGAACAAAATTATTCTGGACGTTAGTTCTAAGAAGGCATGTAAAAAAGGGAGAAAATAAGAAAGATGAAAATTAATAGAATAGAGGAAGGCAAATTCATGAGGAATTTAGTGTTACCACCTATGGTACACAACATACTCCCTCGGTTGAGAGTCTTGTGATCAAGTAAAAAATGATACCTCACTACTATTACAAGTTTTGTAACAGGGTAAAATTATTAAGGTTAAAAAAAAATCAGGTGCGGTCATGGGACCCCCGTCAGGAACGAAGTTCCTTACGATTTTTCAACAACTGCCAATGTAACTCCAAATAAAATCTGAATATTTTATTTATTTTTACTTTATACCATTTTTCAAGCAAATAATGTAAAGGATCGAATCAAATCAAAAATTTAATTTAATATTTTAGGAATTCCAAAACTTTCCAAAAAAAAATTTCAAATTTTATCACCAATTGTAACATAGAAATTATTGGCTTATGATAACTATAATAAGATGCATATACTTCAGAATCAATTTTGTCCAAGAATCTTGAAAAAACGGCATCAACTGTAGTACAGTATTTCGTTGTGTACTGTGCTGGATCGTTATTCATACTCAAATTAAATGTGTCAGATAAAAAGGATGTGAAGATTTTAAATTTGTCTTTTTCATTGAAGTTAATATTAAAGTCTCCAGCTAATATTAGTGGAAGCTTATGACATAGTAGTTTAGATTCTCTCTCAGTATATTTTAACAGGGATCGATGAATAAATAATGTAATATCCTCAATCTTTTGATTTGGTGATATATAAACAGCTACAAGAACTATTTCATGATCGTTTCTTATTTTACAAATCACTGAACAAATGTCTCCAACTGATGAATGTCTAGTACTCAATGCACTCATGTTTGACAAAATAGTTTCCATATTTGGTTAGCAAATGTTGACAATATCTTTATAGTTTTGGTATATTGCGACCCCACCTGCATGAATTGTCTCGTTTATAATGAGAAATGCAATTGTTTCAGTAAGTAATAGAATATTACAATTTTCAGTAACTGGATCAATGAAATCTAAAATATGATTTTTTAAACTTTGGCAATTAAAAGTTAATACTGAAAGACCTATTTTGTTACAAATCATATCCAAAACCATTTGCGTTCTGGTCTGCAATGTGTTTAAAGATAATCTTTGAAATTCTTGCAGCAATTTCTCTGTTGATCTAGCTTGCTTTCGATTATGATAAAACTTAAATTTCGTTGGATCATCTTGAGGTGTTACAATATATAAATTTTCTATATTTGTTGCACGAGATAACGCAACGTATACAAGTTCTTGGGAATGATCTTTGCTGTACTCGTAAACAATTTCACTGAAAGTTCCACCCTGCGATTTATGTATGCTCATAGCGCAAGCCGCAATTAAAGGTGGTGTTCCACTTATCATACTCTTTCATTTGATACCCATGTCGAGGGAACTGTGAAGAAAATGGTAATCCGCCCTCTTGAGATGAATATAAAGGCATAGCCTACTGCATTCTACTTATAATGCCCTTTCATTTGATACCCATGTCGAGGGAGTGGTGAAGAAAATGGTAATCCGCCCTTTTGAGATGACCGCCATGGACCAAACGATATATTGAATATACTATATTGATTATGGTCTTCTACTTATCATACTCTTTCATTTGATACCCATCTCGAAGGGGTTGTGAAGAAAATGGTAATCCGCCCTCTTGAGATGGCCGCCATGGACCAAATGATAAATTGAGTATGCTATATTGCTTATGGTGTTTCACTTATCATACTCTTTCATTTGATACCCATGTCGAGGGAACTGTGAAGAAAATGGTAATCCGCCCTCTTGAGATGGCCGCCATGGACCAAACGATATATTGAGTACACTATATTCCTTATGGTGTCCCACTTATCATACCCTTTTATTTGATACCCATGTCTCGGGTGTTGTGAAGAAAATAGTAATCCGCCCTCTTGAGATGACCGCCATGAAGATAAAGACATAGCCTACTGCATTTTACTTATAATGCCCTTTCATTTGATACCCATGCCGAGGGGGCTGTGAAGAAAATGGTAATCCGCCCTCTTGAGATGGCCGCCATGGACCAAATGATATATTGAGTATGCTATATTGCTTAAGGTATTCCACTTATCATACCCTTTCATTTGATAGCCATGTCTCGGGTGTTGTGAAGAAAATAGTAATCCGCCCTCTTGAGATGGCCGTCATGAATATAAAGACATAGCCTACTGCATTCTACTTATAATGCCCTTTCATTTGATACCCATGTCGAGGGAGTGGTGAAGAAAATGGTAATCCGCCCTCTTGAGATGACCGCCATGGACCAAACGATATATTGAATATATGTACTATATTGCTTATGGTGTTCTACTTATCATACTCTTTCATTTGATACCCATCTCGAAGAGGTTGTGAAGAAAATGGTAATCCGCCCTCTTGAGATGGCCGCCATGGACCAAATGATAAATTGAGTATACTACTAGGTGGGGTGAAAAGTAAACGCCAGAATGCGCTGCTACTGCAAAAAGGTTATGGTGCTTTGAAGTCCGTTCATATTTAGGCAGACATGCCAAATTTCAGTGCGATACTGTCTTTAGTTTTGTTTTGACAGCTGATTGTTGTTGACGTGTTTGGCATCATGTTGAGTATGGACAAAAACGATTTTCGTTCTCTCATAAAACATTATTTTTTGAGAGGCAAAACGGCGAAGGAAACAAAAGAAAAGTTAGATAAATATTATGGGGGTAATGCTCCGTCAGACTACACCGTCAAATATTGGTTTAGAGAGTTTCGTGGTGGCCGCAACTCCACTACTGATCAAGTCTGCAGCGGCAGGCCCTCCGGCGTCGGTTTTCTGGGATTGTCATGGCATACTCTTCGTGGACTACCTCGAAAAAGGAAAAACCATCAACAGCGGGTATTACTGTGCATTATTGGAGCGATTAAAGGCCGAAATCGCTGCAAAACGGCCTCACATGAAGCGGAAAAAAATTTTGTTTTTGCAAGACAATGCGCCGGCGCACAAGAGCATCGCAACCATGGCTAAAATCAATGACTTACGGCTCCAATTGCTGTCGCATCCACCGTATTCGCCCGATTTGGCTCCCTCGGACTATTATCTCTTCCCAAACCTCAAAAGATGGCTCATCAATAAAAAATTCAGCTCACGCGAGGAAATCATCGACGCCGCGGAGGAGTATTTTGCAGACCTTCCAGAAAATTACTTTTCGGACGGGATCCAGAAGTTGGAAAATCGCTGGAAAAAGTGTATCGAGCTAAAAGGGGACTATATTGAATAAAATAAAAAAAATTTAAAAAAAAAATTTTTTTTCATTCTGAAGGAGGTTATTTTTCACCCCACCTAGTATATTGCTTATGGTGTTTCCCTTATCATACTCTTTCATTTGATACCCATGTCGAGGCAACTGTGAAGGAAATGGTAACCCGCCCTCTTGTGGTGGCCGCCATGGACCAAACGATATATTGAGTACACTATGTTCCTTATGGTGTCCCACTTATCATACCCTTTCATTTGATACCCATGTCTCGGGTGTTGTGAAGAAAATAGTAATCCGCCCTCTTGAGATGACCGCCATGAATATAAAGACATAGCCTACTGCATTCTACTTATAATGCCCTTTCCTTTGATACCCATATCCTGGGGTTGTGAAGAAAATGGTAATCCGCCCTCTTGAGATGACCGCCATGGACCAAACGATATATTGAATATTCTATATTGCTTATGGTGTTCTACTTATCGTACTCTTTGATTTGATACCCATCTCGAAGGGGTTGTGATGAAGATGGTAATCCGCCCTCTTAAGATGGCCGCCATGGACCAAACGATATATTGAGTATACTATATTGGTTATGGTGTTCTACTTATCATACTCTTTCATTTGATACCCATCTCAAAGGGGTTGTGAAGAAAATGGTAATCGGCCCTCTTAAGATGGCCACTATTGACCAAATGATAGATTGAGTATACTATATTGCTTATGAAGTTCTACTTTTCATAGCCTTTTATTTTGATACCCATGTCTGGGTGTTGTGCAGAAAATGGTAACCCGCCCTCTTGAAATGGCCGCCATGAATATAAAGACATAGCCTATGGCATTCTACTTATAATGCCCTTTCATTTGATACCCATCTCAAGTTGGTTGGGAAGATAATGGTAATCCGCCCTCTTGAGATGACCGCCATGGACCAAACGATATGTTGAATATTCTATATTGCTTATGGTGTTCTACTTATCGTACTCTTTGATTTGATACCCATCTCGAAGGGGTTGTGAAGAAAATGGTAATTCACCCGCTGGAGGTGTCCGCCATGGACCAAATGATATTTTGAGTATACTATATTGCTTATGGTGTTCTACTTATCATATCCTTTCATTGGATACCCATGTCGAAGGGGTTGTGAAGAATATTTCAATCCGCCCTCCTGAGCGGCCTCCATGGATCTAAAGGTATATACTATATTGCATTGTTATGGGAGCTAAATCTGTGTGCAAAATTTCAGGGTGATCGGGTAACCAGAAGTATTCAAAAAATCGATTGCAAGATTTGTACCGGACAAACAGACAGACAAGAAAGCTTAAGCATCTATCCTCGATTATGACCAATGCAAAAAGTGTGCACGTTCGTCATGCATGACACTTTGCATCATCATTTCGGTGCAAATTGATTCCAATAGTACAGTCAATATGCAACGAAAAGAGGCTTGCGCTTCGAAAAATGACAAACCGACATTTGACCTTGAAAGTCGTTAGGGGGGCGTGTCAGGAGCCTACTGAAAAATTATGAAAGTCGCGGTGCATGCAGATTTTGAGAAATTCAAAAATTTATTAAAAAAATTTTGAAACGCGTTTTTCTCAGAAAGTATAGGTTTTAGCGAAAAGTTTTTTAAACAAAAAATGTAGAGGTCATTGCGAACTACATTTTTTGTCATTGGAGTGACGTCATCCGACTTGAAATACAAAAAGTAGATGGCGCTAAAGGATCAAAAAAGTGTTTCTTTGCCATTTTCACTAGGAAAAATTAATTTTTTTACAATAATGTAAATGAGAAAGTTGTTTGTTACAAAATTATCTACAACTTTTGTTTAAACAAAATTTTTATAAAACTTACCGTTTTCGAGCTGTAGGCGAAGTAAGAGAACTTGATCGAAGCTGCAGGACAAGAGATGTGTACAGCTGTATACAGTGATGCCAAATCCAGAAGGTCAGGTCATACAACTTCAGAAAATTCAACTACCACATCTGCAGATGTTGGAAGCAAAGCACAAGAACTTGCTTTACTTCGCTTCCACAAATTCACTCAGTCTATGACAAAAACAAAAGTGAATTTGTGCTCTCTACCACCTTCGGTTGATGCAGCAAACTATCATAGCCGACGAGTTTACCTTCAAGTCCAAGCGTGGTGGGGCAACGATCATGAACCTCAAAATTGGGGATGGAAGGCAACTTCTCAAGGACTGGCTCCAATAAGGACAGTGAAGGACCCGGCACCAGAAGAACTTATGAAGCTTAATTCCTGTAGTTGTGATTCGAGCAATTGTGGAAAAGCTTGTGCATGTAGGAAGGCTGGACTCCACTGCTCCATTGCTTGTAAACACTGCAGCGGAGAAAGTTGTAGTAACACACCTGACATCGAAGAAGATGAAATTTTTATCGACGATGGTGATTTGGATTTTCCTTCTCAAGTCGTTCACTGGCAACCGAAGAGAACCAGCACCGAGTTCGACCACAGAGAACGAAGAGACGCAGAATTACAGAGAATAACATCCACCGAACAAATAAGAAGTGATTCCCCGGACCAACAACCACGGAGAAAAAGGGCACGACGTACGACAAAATGATTAGGAACCTCCAATACACTTACAATAAAATAAAATTGTTCAATAAAAAATACAGAAATAAAATGTATAGTTATTTGTCTTGTTTCCTGTCAATGATGTAACTTTAAAAACAAAATTCCATTTTATTATATAAAATTCAAATCATTTTTGTCTTCAAATCATATCAAAAAACCATGATATCAATAAAAGGTTCATTTTGAAAAAAAATTTCAAAAAATTTCATGCGAAATATACATAAATTCAACAAAGTTCAATTTTTTGCTCAAAAAAAATTTAAATTTTTCCTCAACTGTCAATGATGTAACTTTAAAAACAAAATTCCATTTTATTATATAAAATTCAAATCATTTTTGTCTTCAAACCATATCAAAGTACAATTATGTCGATAAAAGGTTCATTTTGAAAAAAAATTACAATTTTAATGCGAAATATACATAAATTCAACAAAGTTCAATTTTTTGCTCAAAAAAAGTTTACATTTTTTGATAGTAAAATAAAAAAAAAACAAAAAAAAATGATTAGTGTTCTTTTATTTGAATAAAAAAAAAATACTACTTTCATGTGAACCGTGCAAGAGCACGGCACGCAATGTACAATTTCTCCACTTCGACAAGTTCCAGCTCGAAAACGGTAAGTTTTATAAAAATTTTGTTTAAACAAAAGTTGTAGATAATTTTATGACAAACAACTTTCTCATTTACATTATTGTAAAAAAATTAATTTTTCCTAGTGAAAATGGCAAAGAAACACTTTTTTGATCCTTTAGCGCCATCTACTTTTTGTATTTCAAGTCGGATGACGTCACTCCAATGACAAAAAATGTTGTTCGCAATGACCTCTACATTTTTTGTTTAAAAAACTTTTCGCTAAAACCTATACTTTCTGACAAAAACGCGTTTCAAAATTTTTTTAATAAATTTTTGAATTTCTCAAAATCTGCATGCACCGCGACTTTCATAATTTTTCAGTAGGCTCCTGACACGCCCCCCTAACGACTTTCAAGGTCAAATGTCGGTTTGTCATTTTCGGAGCGCAAATTGCATATTGACTGTACTACAATTTCTAAAGAAAAACACTGCATTCTGATTTAATAAATTCACAAATTGCCTACTGGGATCGATACTCGCACGCATACATACACAAAATATCGCATTTTCTTACGTGACGATTTCTCCCAATTCACTCTACCCGCAAGCCGCGTTAAAGAACTTCGTTCCAAAAATACATTACATAGAATAGTTAATAAAAAAAGCTACTGCATTAATTTGTGATTGTTTTAATCACTATCGAGAGGCAGAGGGGCGAGCTTCTTGACACTCCGTGTAACTTCACCAGTCGATGTCCTTAAACGCACGGTCCGAATGATGCCATCGCGACCTGGATATACTTCAATAACCCTGCCGATACGCCATTGAAGGGATGGTAGAGTATCTTCTCGAATAATAACTAGAGAATTTTCCTTGATAGGGTGATTCCCTCGAGTCCATTTGCGCCTGATATTTAATTCATTAACATATTCTTTATGCCAACGACTCCAAAAATCCTGCTTGACCTTTTGAATATGCTGCCATGTGGATAAACGGTTCGCAGGTATACCTGAAAGGTTTCGCTCCGGCAAGCTCGACATTGGATCACCAATCAAAAAATGAGATGGTGTTAAAGGGGAAAAATCATTTGGATCAGAGGATAAGGGAGTTAGGGGTCTGGAGTTTAGAATAGCTTCGATCTCAATGACTAAAGTATTGAACTGCTCAAACGTAAATAATTCTGGTCCAATTACGCGTCTAAAGGCCCCCATACACGGTCAAATTGGCTGTACAACCAGATTTTCATCAAACCTATAAGCGCAATGTATTTTGATCGGCCGACCGGCCCACAATCGATAGTTTTGGTTGTACAACCGCACTTCGCTGTACAACCAATTGGACCGTGTATGGGGGCCTTAAGGTGATGTTTGAAAGATTTAACGGCAGCCTCCCAGAGACCGCCGAAGTGAGGAGCTTGAGGTGGGCTGAAATGCCAAGCAATGTTCTTTGCAGCCAGGTAATCATGAACCTTCTTGTTATGTATGTTCTTCTGTCGTTTATGAGTAGGTTGGATTCTAGATATCCCATAAGCTCTTTGTTGATTATCGTCTCCATGGTTTTGAGGCGAGTTACACGGCTTAGCACTTTCTGCTGTAACAAACCGGTTTGTGCGTGTTATACGAATTACACGATAAACTGACTGTTCTGCATTTTTTCGTGTAACAATTCTATTGTCTATGTAGCTGTGTACAAACTGTCAGTTAAGCTAAGTCATTTTCGGAGGCCCCGAGAATGAAATTATGATTGCGTTAGTGTGTTGCTCTGTGCAGTCGAGAATTTTTTGGGATGCACAAGTAACAAACTTCCCCGCGACCCCTTGCCTATAAAACCGGTTTATTGGAATTATTGGAAGTGTTGATGGAAGAAATGTTATGCCGTGTAATTTGCCTCAGTAATTGCTATTGGGAAGTAATTGGAGGGAAGGCTGGAATCACCTTTTTTCGGTATGGGCTGAACATGGGCAAGTTTCCAAGAGTCGGGATAAACTCCGGAGAAATATAACAGGGAAAATAATTTGAGCAGAGGTTTAGCCAAAGGTGAGGCGCAAAGGTGAGGGGGACCTTTCAATATGCGACAACTGGAGGGCATCTGTTTATTATCTTCATAGTGCAGCAGTCTACTGAACTCCGATCCCCTCTGTAGCTTGCTTTCCTAGACTATGAGAAAGCGCTCGACTCGGTTAGTAGGAGCATTATATGGCAGGCACTACGGCAACGTGGACTGCCTGATAAAATAGTAGAATTGATACCTATATCATAGGACCTATACAACCATTCCAAATGCCGAGCTTTCCATAATGGAAAATTATCCGACAGCTTTGAGGAGAGTTGAGGAGTACGACAAGGATGCTTACTTTCGCCTTTACTATTTCTTATAGTAATAAATGACATCCTTGTGGGCGCTCTAGATAGAACAGGCGGCATACAATTTGGTTTGCTAGACCGCCTTAAGGATGTCGACAACACGGATGATATCTGTTTGCTGGCCACCACATATCAGGACCTGAAAAACATGTTAAGCAATACGGCAACAGAATTAGTCCAGCAGACTTAAAGCTGAATCCGACTAAAACCAAAGAAATGCGGATAAATGCAAAAACCCTCGAAAAACTGCGCTGAATAACCGTTACGTGAAACTGCTAAATAAATTCTGCTACCTCGGTAGTATTGTTACTGAAAATGGCGGTTCAGAGGAAGATGTCAGTTTCAGAAAAAATAAACCACGAAGCGCATATGCCCGCCTGTCTCATATATGGAGATCAACGGAGACCTAAACTAACACCAAATTGCGGCTGCTCAACTCCAATGTTAAGACAGTTCTTTTGACAGTTCTTATGTGCGCTATAGCGCCGTGCTGGCCAAGAAAGAATAGACGAACAAATCAGGCGAAGGAGATGGAATTGGTTTGGCGGACACACCTTGCTACGCGAAAACGAGAATCTAGCCAAACAGGCCCTTGACTGGAATCCGCAAGGACCCCGTCGAGTCGGAATACCTAGAACAACGTGGAGGGAGAACCCTATTAGCAGAGGCCGCAACAACTGGGAGATCCTGGTCGGAGCTGAGAGTTGTCGCACAAAACAGAGTACGCTGGAGGGCAACTGTTTCCACCCTATTAAAGTGTAGTAAGAAGAAAAAGAAGAAGAAAAAAAACCAGTGTGCGTAGGACCACACTTTAGAAGTGTTAACTTCTATGGCTAGTCTAAATTTCCAAATCAATCTTAATACAAGACGATAAGGATTAATATATTTTATTTATGAATATTCTGTTAAAGTTTATTTAATTGTTACTTATATCCACTCACTCCAAAATGTGTTGCAATGTTTTGGAAATTAAAATATTTGTCTTAAACTTATCACACAAAGATCGGACGATGGATGACTGGGATAATGTAGTTTTTATTAAAAATAGTAGCTAATATATAGTAATAAATACATAGTGCATAGTTCATAGGAAATATGTAGTACATAGTACACAGTACATATCGTCGGGTTGATGCAATAGTCACGAAACAGAAATTTTTGCTATTTTAAACATTGTGCAAATATGCAAAAAAAAAGTCATATTATATTCAGCCAAAGTCACGGATCTAAATTTTTATGGGAATCTACTGGATTCAATTTGAATTTTTTCAGAACCAGTAAAATAAGTAAAATTAAGCGATTTATATTTATATCATAAACATAAATTCAAATATATGTTTATACATTAAAGATCAGAAACTTAATGGCTGAGATAACTGAGATAATTAACAAAGAAAACGAGCAGCTACGAAGTTTTTCAACACGCTTTTTGCGCGAAATCAAACGCTTGGTCACCAAACCCATTCTCCTCTGCATTATTGTACTTATAACTCATTACAGAAAACACTAATTAAAGAAGTATTTCCAAATCGACTTCCCACAGTAAATACTTGCGATTTTCCCTACTGGGGTACTGCCCCAGATATGTACGTAAAATACAGACGCGCACTCGAATAGGCGAAACGCCGAAACGTATTCCATGTCGCCGAGAGCGATTAATCCAAGCAAAATATTTAAATATTGCAGCCATTTAGCTGGCTAGAGCATGGAAACTTTTAGTTGAGCTCCACTTACAAACAGCAACGTAATTATATGTGTGCGAGGCAAAATAGCCCGCGCTTGGTGGGAGGGATTGGGTTTGAATGTTGCAATACAGAAGCTGCTTAGTTTAAATTTATTTCGAGAAAATAAATCCATTAACGAAATAGCTGCTGTTGTTCAAAGAAGCCGTACTACAGTCCGCGACATAATAAAACGTTTTAAAAATGCTTGTAATTTTGAAAGTAAACCAAGAAGTGGCCGACCTCCCAAACTTAGTGTAACAGATAAAAGGAACATAATTAGAATTGTTAAAAAAGAACCGAAAACAAGTTCATCGAAAATTGCAGCAGAGCTAAAGGAATATACTGGAAAAGAAATTCATCCCCGAACCGTACGTAGAGCTCTAAATAGTGCTGGTTACAACGCTCGAGTATGTAGAAAAAACCCTATATAAGTAAAGTCAACAAAACTAAGAGACTTACTTTTGCAAAGCAACACATAAATAAGAGTATCAGTATCAGGAGAACATGGTCTTTACACGAGTTTTGGTGTGGAGAAAGAAGAACAAAGAATTAGAAGAAAATAACATTCAAACAACTGTCAAGCATGGTGGTGGCGGGGTCATGGTATGGGGGTGTATGGCAGCATCTGGCGTTGGAGAGCTTGTTTTCGTTGGGGGAATAATGGACAAATTCAAATATCTAAATATCCTGAAAGAGAATATGAAAAAAAGTGCAGAAAACTTAAATCTCGGAAAGGATTATTACTTCCAACAGGACAATGATCCAAAACATACTGCGGAAATAGTTCGTTTATGGCTTCTGTACAAAACACCCCATACTTTGAAATCGCCCCAATCACCGGATCTAAATCCGATCGAACATTTGTGGGATGTGCTAGACAAACGAGTTAGAGAGCATCACATTTCCTCCAACCAACAACTTCGAGCTGTGCTACAGGACGAATGGAAGAAAATTAGTCCGGAAATAACTAAAAAATTAGTTCACTCCATACCCAATAGATTAAGAGAAGTTATTAAAAATAAAGGAAGTAATACTAAATATTAATTGCACTTTTGTTATTAGAATGAACTATTTTTTTTTTTAATTTTTTATTAGTGGCGAATACTTTTGTCCAAACAAAATAGGAAGTAAACCTATTATTTTTAATTTTTTCTTCAGTTAATAATTTTATAATTTTTTTTTGGTTGTGCAATATTATATTGAATGTTTATGCTTTTAATTGAATAAAAACATTAATTTCTAAAACACATAATATGAGTACTATAATCATTTTATGCGAGCAAACCTTCATTGGCGAATACTTTTGTCCATCAGTGTACATACTAGAAAAAGTCTGCGTTCACATGGTGTTAAGATATTTGTAACGTTAATAAACCACCCAGTAGGAAAAAGTGCAAGCACTTTGCTGCGGAGCAAATATAAAGCAGTAAGACAGTCCGTCTGCTTCCTACAGCAACGTTATCAAAGCACTATCTCAGCAGATGCATATAAATTTATACAATTGCTGCATAATAAAAGTGGTGCGGACATGCAATGTTAAAATACCATGGAGCTTCTTACGGAGCGTAAGCGCTTTACTGCTTCAAAATAGTGCTTTAAAAGGCCTTTCGGAGCATTTTTTTCCTACTGGGCAAAAACAAACAAATATTTCCAGGATTTTGTGTCATTATTTTACTACACATTTCTTTAGCAATCTACATGTGGAAACTCATTTCTTTACCTTTTCTAGTTTTTTAGATAACGGTACTTTTCCCAGAAAACATACAAAAATGAGGCAAAAAAGTCTGCGTTCACGCATAGGTATAATTATGGGATTCCCCGAAATAAATCGGTTCAAATACGCTGTTTCAGGGTGTTGTTGCTATTATTTTTCATTAAAAGTTATTCTTGCAAGTGGTAAATTCGTGTTTTAAAAAATTTTCATTATAAATAATAATATTATAAATAAAAATAAAGAAATTAGTATAAAGGCCCCCATACACGGTCCAATTGGTTGTACAGCGAAGTGCGGTTGTACAACCAAAACTATCGATTGTGGGCCGGTCGGCCGATCAAAAAACATTGCGCTTATAGATAGGTCTGGTTGTACAGCCAATTTGACCGTGTATGGGGGCCTTTAGTCTGTAAGTGAAAGAAAAATTATAATAAAATTATGGAAAGAGGGGAACAGCTACAGAAGTATAGGAAAAATAGTGGGAAGACAATATTCGTCAATCCAGAGGGTTATAAATAATTTCAAATCGACAGGGAAATTCATCTCCAAGCCTCGTTTTGGTCGTCCATCAAGCCCCCCCCCCCCCGACTTATTTAAAACAAAATTTAGCAAGAGTGCCAGTAGTAGAGCTATGTCACTCCTGGGCCACCTTTCAGGTGGCCCAGGAGTGACATAGGATTTGGGGGGGTCTGAAAGCTCTTTATGTACGTGTACGAGGTGTTTTAGGTTTGTGTCTTGGATAAGGTGGCTTAGAGTTGGTATGTGGAGATGGGTGAAAGCTCTTTATGTAGGTGTACGAGGTGTTTTAGGGTTGTGTCTTGGATAAGGTGGCTTGAAAGCTCTTGATGTGGGTGCATGGGGTATTTTTTGGTGTGAGTCCTGGATAAGGTGGCTTACAGTTGGTGGTTGGAGATGGGTGAAAGTTCAGGTCTTGGATGTGGTGTAGAACCGGCATGGGATTTGGGGTGTGACTGAAAGCTCTGGATGTAAGTTTGTGTCTTGGATAGGGTGGCCCAGAGCAGGCATGGGATTTGAAGGTGGCGCAGAAATGTCATGGGATATGGCCCAGAGCTGGCACGGGATTTGGGGATGTGACTTAAAGCTCTGGATGTATGTTTGCGTGGCGCAGAACCGGCATGGGGTGGGAAGTTGGTGCGAGATGTGAGCGCCAGCTGTGAGAAGCTAGTTGAACTAAGAATTAAAGAAGCTCTTGAGGGATCTTTTGTAATGATCTTTGATTCAATTATTATGTATATAAATCCTTGAAGGGGGAATGTTAGGTTAGTTTTCTTCCGGTTGCGGTGATGAACAGTTATAAGGATTCTACCAGATTGCTTGAGGAAAAGTGTGATAAAGGAAGCAAAGTAAAAGAATTTAAATATCAGCTGAATTCTCTATCAATTAAATCGAAGCAATCATCATCATCATCTGAGAGTAAAGATACTTCTTCATCCATAAGATATCAGCGGATAAAGGATAGGTAAATATGAGCATCCCAAAATTTCTCGAAGAATACTCTAGTATTCTGCTGGAGGAGCATAAGGAAAAAATAGAGAAACTCTACAGATATGTCCAAGAATAAGAAAATGCTGGAAAAGTTTATTCTATACATGGAGCACATTACAAGAACTGCCCATGGTCGAACGATAAAACAACTTGTGGACCAGATAGGTGTGGATGCTGTTTTGTGGAGCGGTATAAACAGGCGGCTCAACGCCTAATAAATTTTTATGTGCGGATCACCAAAAGCAGCTGTAGAGAATGCAGAAAAGAGTTCGATTTACACTAACACCAGAAGTACACATCATGCATGTATGGGATTTCGCTTATAGAGCCAGCCGTATGGGGCAATGGCATATAAGTGCCCTTGATAGATGCAGATTTCAACAGAGAGTCATCAATACAGGCAAAATCCTAGAGCCCATATTAAACCAACATCATCGTGAAAAAATATATAGCATAAGATTTGAAAATAAAACAAATTTGTTATAAAAAAATGTCTTTTTATTTAATTTATAATACATCATTAGCATTTATCCAAGAATTATATTCTCGTGAGAACCCCAACCATTTAACATAAACTTTATCACCGCTCTTTTTCAATATTTTTTCAACTAGGTAGAGATCTGAATGTTTAACTTTCTGCAATTCCTTTTCATAGAATCCACCTTTAATGGGGTTGCCCTGGTAGTCCTCAAGTTGATATGTCGGTGGATTAGTCAGTTGAACCTTGGAGATTTTAAAGATTTCAGTTGTCCAGTTTGGTGTGTAGCCTTTTTCAAATAGATGTTTATATTTGCTTATGCGGACGCGGTCTCCTATTTTATATGCAGGTGAAGGGGCAATTTTGATGTGATTATAGGCTGTAGCAAGAAGTAGCTTTTCATTTGTCCTATTAACATCACAGGGACGCATTTTAATTGTTCGATGTTTTTTTGCATTGTATTGTGATAGCAGTTTTTTCATCATAGAAATCCATTTGTAGGATCCATTCATGCTAAATTCCTTCCACATCATGCTCTTTAAAGTTCGGTTGAATCTTTCCACTATTGATGCCTTAAGCGATGTATATGTTGAGTAGTGGTTGATTTTATATTTGCTCATTAGCTTTTGAAAGTGAGAGTTGTAGAATTCCTTACCATCATCCGTTTGCAAATTGTTAGGTGTGCGCCCATCTTTAAATATTGATTGCATCGCTTCTGTGACTTCTGGACCGGTTTTTCTTTTAATTGGCATAGCCCAGGCATATTTAGAAAATGCATCAATTACAGTCAGTAAGTAGCGGAATCCTTTGTTTACATGTTTATATGCATCCATTTCCACCAAGTCAGCCTGCCACAAATCATCCAGACCTTTAATGATAACTCTCCGCCTAGAAAAATTTCGACGAGCAGGTTTGTGAAGCTCATTTACTACTTGCCTCTTACTCAGAGATGCCATTTTCAGCCTTCTTATTAATTATGTGTGAGAATATATAATTTTCGATCTTCGCAATTTCGCGATAAATGAACATCGTTAGATTCTCTACTGCTTTGTCAATGCTTTCCCGTATTTCTTCGTTGACATAGTTTTTGGTTGCAGCGTCAGCATTTTCTTTTGGATCACCTAGGTTTTTGATTCTTTTCAAGGTAAGATCATAGTGACCATCTGATGTTAAATTGAAACCGTTTCCTTTTGGTCCAGCAGGACCGTCTTTTCCAGGAATTCCAGGTGGACCGCGATCACCCACTGCTCTAAATTTTTGCCGTTTAAAAGATCGACCAAACTTGTCAACGCTCATTTCCGAAATGTTAATAGTTCTATGTGGGTGGGAATATTTATACTATAATGTCAGCTTCCCGCAACTCCTCAATGATTGACACTATTTCATTACTATGGCTATTATTTCCAGCTTGCTGCGATGCTATCAATATTCGGAGCCTATCAACTAGCTCATTGGGGTCATCCCAATATATGTAATCGATATTTTTCTTTGGAATTTGCATTATTCCCGTTCCAGTATGAGGAGTGTGAATCAACTTTTTTATTATGTTTCTATATTTGAAGCTATTTGTTCCTTTTATTTGCTGGTTTTCCTTAAAATCACGTCTGTGGGTGCATGTATCATTTACAATTTTTTGATAATTGGACAAGTCTTCTTTTGAGTAGCCTCGAGGCTTTTTCATAAAAATTAATTCAGCTAGACCTTCAGTTATCTTGTACCGCTTGCCATCTATAAGAAAGTATTCTTTATCAACTTTTAATCTCGAATTACCAATATTCCACATATCGTTCTTATAGTACGCTCCATACGTTTTATCAATTCTCGTGCTATCATTTTTCAGTAGTTGTTTATATTTGTTTAGTATCTGGTCTGCAGACTCTAATTTTGGTTCTTTTGTAGGTGTGACAAACTGATCATCATCATCATCATCATCCTCAGAATAACTCGGTGGCTCTAGCTTTAAGTATTTACGTGGTGGTGGTGGTGGTGTGTATGCTTCTTCATTGCCCTCGTGCTTAATTTCATCTTCTTCTTCTTTTGGTTCAAGTTTCACTGATGCTGCTGTTGTTGTGAGCTTTTTCAGCGTGTTGGTTATAGGTTTAAATGTTTCCTCTAATTGAGCTTCAGATTCAATTTTACCAGTCTTGAGAGCTTTATATTTTCTTCGTATAGCCTCACGTGTTTTTATAATATCCTTCATCAATTTTTCATTCATGTTGCTACACGTGTGGTTACAGCTACAATGATATACAGCTATGCTAATAAGCATTTATATAGATCCAGACGTACCAGGCAGGTCAACCAGATAGATCAGCCAGACAGACCAGCCAGACAGACAGACAGACCGACCAGCCAGACAGACCAGCCAGACAGACCAGCCAACCAGCCAGACAGACCAGCCAACCAGCCAGACAGACCAACCAACCAGCCAGACAGACCAGCCAGACAGACCAGCCAACCAGCCAGACAGACCAGCCAACCAGCCAGACAGACCAGCCAACCAGCCAGACAGACCAGCCAGACAGACCAGCCAACCAGCCAGACAGACCAGCCAACCAGCCAGACAGACCAACCAACCAGCCAGACAGACCAGCCAGACAGACCAGCCAACCAGCCAGACAGACCAGCCAACCAGCCAGACAGACCAGCCAACCAGCCAGACAGACCAGCCAGACAGACCAGCCAACCAGCCAGACAGACCAGCCAACCAGCCAGACAGACCAGCCAACCAGCCAGACAGACCAGCCAGACAGACCAGCCAACCAGCCAGACAGACCAACCAACCAACCAGAGAGACCAGCCAGACAGACCAGCCAGGCAGAGCTGAAAGACCTGGTCAGCTGATTAGGTGGGCTCCTTCATAGGCTCATGAATACATCAAAGCCTTTTCGATATCGACCTTTGCCCATGGGGCTGTCCTTATCAATTACTAAGAATCCATATTTGTCTTTCCAACAGTTTGCACACGCTTTTCTGAACTTTGCGAATTTCATATCACTATTCACATGATCATTGTATACATGCTTCAGGTTCAAATCATCTTGTTTGAATATGATCAGAAAGTTTGCATTATCTCGGATTAGATGCTTTGGTATATGAGTATAAGTTTGACAGAGGTAAAAGCTGTCAATGTCGTTATGCCTCCCCATACAAAAGTAGGCTCTAATATTATTTTGTTTATCGCAGGCTACATCATCAAAGATGAAAATTGAGTTTGGCTTTGCTTCCTCCGGTGGTATAACATCGTGGTTGTTAGAAAACGTATAATAGCCCAAACCTGATATGTGAGCTACAACTTCTCCTAAATACTCGTATTTCGGCTGACTTAGCGACTTTGAGTAAATGTATATATTCTCGAATCTCAGACCGTTAGGATGCTCCAGTAGACTTAGCATAACATTTGTCTTGCCACAATTCGACGGTCCAACAATAATACCTCTTATACTGTTTGGTAGCAGCACCCCATGCTTCTTTGATGTACTTGTAATTTCCACATCAGTATTTCTAACTGGTAGACACGCTTGTTGCTTGATAAACTTCATGTTGCACACTAACCCAATCCCTATAAATACCCGTACTTTTATAGGTTTTAATCAGTCTTACAGTAAACCTATAAAATGATTGACCATAGTAAGAAACGCACCATTCATCGAAGAGCTGGCAAGGGGGGAGGACTGTTAAACACTGTTATAAATAAGTTACCGCTTGAGCTTCATCTACCGGGATATCAATACTGTGGTCCAGGAACAAAGTTAGCTAAAAGACTAGCCCGCGGTGATCCTGGCATCAACCCACTAGACGCAGCCTGCAAACAGCATGATATTGCATATCGAGATCATAAGGACTTAAGCGACCGACATATAGCTGACCCCCCCCCCCCCCGCCCTATGTCCCACGAGGGATTAAGGGGCACATAGATAGACATAGATATAGCTGACCGTATTTTAGAAGAAAAAGCCTGGCAACGAGTAACATCTAAAGACGCTAGCTTTGCAGAACGTGCTAACGCGCTATTAGTAACAAACGCCATGAAAGCTAAAATTAAAGTTGGAATGGGTGTCAAAGCAAAAATTACCTGCTCGAAGAAGAAGAAGAATACGTTACGTCCATCATTCCGCGAAGCTGTACGTAATGCTAGAAAAGTGTTAAAGCTGAAAAAGCCGAAAGACCTGTTGGAAGCTATTACAATTGCCCTAAGTGCGGCAAAGAATGTTATCAAGGGGAAGAAAAAATCTTACACTACGCCTAGAGTGATACCAGTACCTAAAGTAGGAGGAGTTTTACCGTTCCTCATTCCACTTTTTGCAGGTCTTTCCGCCGTTGGAGCGCTATCTGGAGGTGCAGCAGGCATAGCTAAAGCTGTAAACGACGCAAGTGTCGCACGTCGGGAGCTGCAGGAAGCGAAACGTCATAATGAGACAATGGAAGCTATAGCGCTAGGAAAACCTGGACAAGGATTATTTCTAAAGCCATATAGGAAAGGACTGGGACTTTTTCTCAACACCCAACCAAAAAACTAATAAAGTCGCTACCCAAAAGAGCACTCAATGAAAATGATCTGCGTAAATATGCACAGCATATAGCCCACTTTAGAGGAGTATTTATGCGCGATCAATTACCTAAAAAACCATGGAGAAATGAGAGCGGAATTATAAATCTAGATGTTTCATCTGGACCTGGAACGCATTGGGTAGCGTATAAGAAAAATGGAGATATCATAAATTACTTTGATAGTTTTGGAAATCTGCAACCGCCGCGGGAAGTTGTAAATTATTTGGGTGATGCAGTCACATACAACTATACAGCACATCAAAATTTCGACTCAGTGATTTGCGGACACTTATGCTTAGAATTCTTACATAATGTATAAATAAAGGCCTTCAAGTGCAAACATAGACATTTCATAACAAGTAGCCATGTCGATAACACTCTCTCTTACTGGCAATGCATCGGTTCTCACCGCTGAATACTTTCCCCCATTGGAATTAGCTGGAGACTACGTTTGCGGATTAATTGACTTTCAAACATACAATTCTATACCGAATATTGATGACAGCAACAACTTAATGCATGTGGGAGATGCGTGTATCGAAATACCTGTTGGATCATACGAGATTGATGACATAGCAGCTTCAGTACAGCAAAGCTTAAATAAGAGCAGCAGCAAGGCAACAGTCTTAATAAGGGCAAACAATAATACCTTGAAGAGTGAAATAAAAGCTACTGAAGTTATACATTTTGATAAAGAGCGATCTATCGCACCGCTGTTGGGATTTGGGAAACGTGTACTGGAAGCAAATATATTACATACATCAGATCTACCCGTCAATATTATAAAAGTTAATACTATAAGGGTTGAATGTAACATCATATCAGGCTCATACATCAACAATAAACAGGTGCATATGCTGCATGAATTTGCCCCAACCGTGGGACCGGGCTATAAAATAGTAGAGGTTCCAGCGAATGTGATCTATTTACCGGTGAACGTCAAACGTGTTAGTTCGCTCACACTAAAGCTAGTTGATCAGGACGGAGATTTAATAAATTTTCGAGGTGAAACGATAACTATCAGGCTACATTTAAAGCCACAGAATGATAGTCTACGGGAGCAACAACAGCAATAAGCATATAAATAGGATGAACTTCATGGAAAACATTAGTCAACCGGCAACCTTGAAGCGAGCAAGACGTCAACTGAGAGCTGATAATATACAATTTCTAAAATCAATAGGACTAAATTTGAAGCAATGAATAACATCTTGGATATTACTGAAGGCACAAGCCATGATAATAGCATAATAAAAATTGACTACCACACTTACTCATCGTTCGCCTCTTCATTTAAAAATAGTGATGAAACTCGCATTCCAGTGCAAAACCAAGACCTGTATATCCTCCCAGCTGAAAGTTTCATATACATTGAGGGAACAGTAACTAAACCTGACGGAACAATATCCAGCACTGCAGGGCTAGTAAATAATGCTATAGCGTTTCTCTTTGAGGAAATTCGCTATGAAATCAATGGTGTAGAAATTGATAGAACTCGAAATCTTGGAATAGCAACAACACTAAAAAATTACATATCATTAAACCCAAATGAGAGTCGCATGTTATACAACGCTAGTTGGTCGCCGGATAAATCAATTACATCCCCCCATGGATTCTTCAATTTTTGCATCCCTCTAAAAACATTGCTGGGCTTTGCTGAAGATTACAATAAAATTATCGCCAACGCTAAACATGAACTCATATTAATACGAAGCAGGATGGATGAAGATGCGGTCATATCACCGACAGATGATGTAAACATCTCAATCTCGAAACTTCAGTGGCGCATTCCCCATGTTAATGTGGCCGATCATGAGAAAATTGCTTTATATAAAATCATTGAAAGCGGTCGTCAAATACAAATGCCATTTAGGAGCTGGGACATATACGAGTACCCTACGCTACCAGCAACGACTCATCACACGTGGTCTGTCAAAACGTCATCGCAGATGGAAAAGCCCCGATATGTCATACTAGCTCTCCAAACAAATCGTAAAAATGATAAAACAAAGGATGTCAGTAAATTTGACCACTGCAAGCTGACAGATGTTAAAGTGCACTTGAATTCGGAATCATACCCATATGATGACCTGAACTTGAAATTTGATGCTCATAAATACGCTCTCCTATATGATATGT
>CATLJY010000295.1:0-20934 GCA_949987705.1 Thereva unica | reverse complement strand
GACGAAATAGAGCCAATTTCAACATTAGAAATGCTTATAACTTCAAAAATAGAGGCTGTGGCATAAAAGTTGTAATACATTATTTATAGGAAATTGTCCAAACTTTTTAATTTTGGAAAAAAAAAGTTTAGGTTAATCACGTATTTTTTGGAGAAAAAGGTGGTTTTAGTTGAAATTTTAGTGAAAAAAATACAAAATTTTGACTTTGGCGACTCATAACTCCAAAAGTTTATAAGATAGGACCATTATTTTTACCGTGGTAGATAGGTGGGGGAATTCTGCGTACACCGGTACCATAATCATGAAAATGGGTTACACGGTTACAAAAATACAGGGTGATATGTAAAACTCTAGCCACAAAACTTCAAAACGCCCTAGCGGCTAAACCGTTAAGATTTCCCCCCCCCACCCATACGATTTTTTGTTCGTCTATCCAAGACCTATCCACAGCCGGCCGCTTTGTAAGTTTATGTGGGACACCCTGTATATATATATATATATATATATATATATATATATATACATATATATATATATATATATATATATATATATATATATATATATATATATATCTATATCTATAAAAATCTCGTGTCACAGTGTTTGTTACCGTACTCCTCCGAAACGGGTTGACCAATTTGCATGAAATTTTTTGTGTATATTTGGTAGGTCTGAGAATAGGTCGTAGGCTATTTTTTATACCTTTAACCAAAAAAACAGCTGCAAAATCCAAACAAAAATGGTAATTTTAGGAATTTTCACTTCATTTTAGTTTCAATAGCTTCATGGCCTACCTATTGTTTGACAAATGTAAAATTGCCATTAAATTGAATCATTACATTTAATGAAAATTTCAAATTTACGCAGCTGTCAAACAATAGGTAGGCCATGACGCTATTGAAACTAAAATGATCCATTGCGGCCGTCTCAAGAGGGCGGTGTACCACTTTCTTCACAACCACCTCGACATGGGTATCAAATGAAAGGGTATGATAAGTAGAATACAATAAGCAATGTAGTACACAAAATATATCTTTAGATCCATGGCGGCCGTCTCAAGAGGGCGGGGTACCACTTTCTTCACAACCACCTCGACATGGGTATCAAATGAAAGGGTATGATAAGTAGAATACAATAAGCAATGTAGTATACAAAATATATCTTTAGATCCATGGCGGCCGTCTCAAGAGGCCGGATTACCACTTTCTTCACAACCACCTCGACATGGGTATCAAATGAAAGGGTATGATAAGTAGAATACAATAAGCAATGTAGTATACAAAATATATCTTTAGATCCATGGCGTCCGTCTCAAGAGGCCGGATTACCACTTTCTTCACAACCACCTCAACATGGGTATCAAATGAAAGGGTATGTTAAGTAGAATACAATAAGCAATGTAGTATACAAAATATATCTTTAGATCCATGGCGGCCGTCTCAAGAGGGCGGGGTACCACTTCCTTCACAACCACCTCGACATGGGTATCAAATGAAAGGGTATGACAAGTAGAATACAATAAGCAATGTAGTATACAAAATATATCTTTAGATCCATGGCGGCCGTCTAAAGAGGCCGGATTACCACTTTCTTCACAACCCTATCAAAATGGGTATCAAATTAAAGGGTATGATAAGCAGAATACAATAAGCAATGTAGTAGACTCAATATACCGATTCATGGCGGCCGACGCAAGACCCATGTTCTTTGAGGCATTTCATCTGTGTAAAATTCATATCTCGAAAAATATTAAGTCAATGGATGGCTTTTATTGTTTACTATTGACTTATGGGTGCAGCGTAGGCGCACCGGGTCCCAGCTAGTATATCTATAAAAATCTCGTGTCACAGTGTTTGTTACCGTACTCCTCCGAAACCGGTTGACCAATTTGCATGAAATTTTTTGTGTATATTTGGTAGGTCTTAGAATAGGTCGTAGGCTATTTTTTATACCTTTAACCAAAAAAACAGCTGCAAAAACCAAACAAAAATGGTAATTTTAGGAATTTTCACTTCATTTTAGTTTCAATAGCTTCATGGCCTACCTATTGTTTGACAAATGTAAAATTGTCATTAAATTGAATCATTACATTTAATGAAAATTTCAAATTTACGCAGCTGTCAAACAATAGGCAGGCCATGACGCTATTGAAACTAAAATGATCCATGGAGGCCGTCTCAAGAGGGCGGTGTACCACTTTCTTCACAACCACCTCGACATGGGTATCAAATGAAAGGGTATGATAAGTAGAATACAATAAGCAATGTAGTATACAAAATATATCTTTAGATCCATGGCGGCCGTCTCAAGAGGGCGGGGTACCACTTTCTTCACAACCACCTCGACATGGGTATCAAATGAAAGGGTATGATAAGTAGAATACAATAAGCAATGTAGTAGACTCAATATACCGATTCATGGCGGCCGACGCAAGACCCATGTTCTTTGAGGCATTTCATCTGTGTAAAATTCATATCTCGAAAAATATTAAGTCAATGGATGGTTTTTATTGTTTACTATTGACTTATGGGTGCAGCGTAGGCGCACCGGGTCCCAGATAGTATATATATATATATATATATATATATATATATATATATATATATATATATATATATATATATAGCGTTCCTATTTGATATCTTGTCCACGAAACATATTATGTTAATAAATACAATGAAATATCTTTTTAACTTTTCTAACCATGCCTGTCAACTCATAACTAAACAACTAGTTATATATAAGTATGCCCATAGACCAACTTGAAGAAGGTGCCCGATCTATGAACCTAGACTTAAAGAATACCTTTAAGGCCGTTGAAAATGACCTCGATCTCAATCCATCTAAGACCAACGCAAACGTTTTTTATAAAAACCCACTGGATTTGTCCATATATCCTAAAGTAAATTTCAATAGCGTACCTATTCCTTACAATAACTCTGTTAAAACTCTTGGAATTATTTTTAATCAAATCTTAACATGGAGTAATCATATTAACAGTCTAATTTCTAAGATATACGTGACACTTAGGTAATTATCCATATCCACGCCATACACTCCTGTTTCAACACGTGTTCTCTTGGTAAAAATACTTATAACTCCTGTCTTGACCGACCTATGGATGTAAAATTTTCTGCTCGCTAGATTGCAATACACAGAGGAAATTAAAAGTAGCTTTTAATTCAGGAATTCGTTATTGCTTCATACTTAGACGTTTTGATCACACGTCTGCATATGTAAATTTCGTCTTGGGTTGTACTCTTCAAAAGTACATTGATTTTCGTACAATTATATTTTTAAAGAAACTTATTTTGTACCATAAGCCTATTGTGTTGCGTGCGGAGTCGGCACCAGGGCCGTCTTTAAGGCAGGGCACACCGGGCTCGGCCCCAGGGCCTCCTGCAAAAGGGGGGCCTCTTCGTAGAAAATCGATCCTAATTGAATCGAGTTTTTCTCTAACTGTTGCTTTTTAGTTCGGTTTTTACGGAAAAACTCGATTCTTTAGGCCAAGTAAATTGGGAGTGAATGTTATATCTGGGGCCCGTTTTTGTAATACGCTTATTCGCAAACTTGAATTTCGTAAAACGAAAAATAAAATAACGATAATTTTTAATAGTGGTTCACATATTACGAACAAATCAAGTTCGTAAATTCAATGGTGTTCGTAAGCATATTGAAGCGGCGACTACTAGCTTATGGCTAATATTTATAGCGCTTGGCGACGTAACGGCCGTGAATTGTCAATTTTGAAATTAGTGCAAGATTTTGGTAACTTATCAAGTTACTAAATACATATGTCTATTTGGCATCATATTTTAGTCTATGAGGGAAATAGAGAAGGTGGAAGGATTCAGCAGTATGAATATAATATTTTCAAACGAAAATTAAGGCATAAATCAAATCCTTTAGATATTCCAAATAAGGAGTAAGGGATAATGCAATTTATTATGTAAAATCTTTAATAAATAAGTTTTTAGTTTTGTTCAGCGCTTTCGATTATCGAAAGAGGCTTTTCTGTTCGTAGGTACTAGAACAAATACATCTTTCTTCTGGTCAACCAATAACATACACCCCACCCGTACTAAGACTAGCTATAACTTCAATTATTCTATCTTCTGGTGGGTACCAAAATACGGAGGGAAATGATTTTACTTGTCCAATATCAAAAAGTATGGTTTCAATTATATTACAAGAAATATTAATTAAACTTGAGAGCAAGTTATGTCCGCTTTTCATCACAACAAATGGAAATATGCCAGAAACTAACGAGTGGTTTTATTCAAAATACGGGTTGGGTATTTATCTTAACACAATTTATACCATGTTTCTAATATATTTAACGTTTAACTAGTCGTTTGGCAAGGTACTAACAACTTATAGGTGGCGTAAGGCACCGTTCGTTAATTTACGAAAATTCGTAAAGTTTTCGTATTACATGGACAACAAAATTGAAAAATGAAAATTAGAAAGTAGATTTTACGAAAAAGCGTATTATAAAAACGGGCCCCTGGATATATAAATTATAACTCATTATCTCCCAAACGAAGCAATTTTCGAAAAAAACATGTAAAGACGTTTTTGGTGAAGTTCTTTACGCTCTACAAGTTGTTCCTACACATTATATCGAAATTATCAACCACTTCTACGTTATTGGTGGAATATCAATTTTCCAAGTTTTCCCGAGAAATTGTACCACTTTCCGCCTGCGGAACAATTTTTTTTTCTTAAAGTACTCTTCAAAAATTGCTCGTGTGCCAAAAATCATTTCTATTGGTTTAAATGTCAGGTTTTAGTAAAATTTTTACTACAGCGTCTGGACTATTATTTTAAAGAAACATCATAATGGTCAATATTAGAGTAGTTTTAAAAAAAATTCAAGATTTTACGTTTCCTTAAGTGGGCCTCCACTCTAAGTAGGCCCAGGGCCTTCAAGCAATAAAAGACGGCCCTGGTCGGCACTATGAGAAAGGTCTAGTTTTTGAGTTATATGCGGAGTAGCACAATTTAAACAACTACTTTTAAACACAATATATTTTTATAATTTATTTATCTATACTTTTGATTCATATATATATATATATATATATATATATATATATATATATATATATATACCTATATATTTATCTTATTTCTATTATACATAGATTTTATATTACACACGGCTATTTATTTTTATATTGCTTGAGCGTCAAAGTTTTTATTGACAACTCATTAATTGATTTATTGTTTCCTATTTTTATATTACTTGATGCAAGTAGGCTATGCTTTTGTGCACCGTCTTTTGCAGTCAAGTAATAGCTGAGTAGTGGGACGATGTCCCTACATACTCCCCTCCCAGCGTAGCGTTACATGCAGTGTACCGAGTGAATTGTGGCTGTTTCGCTGTCTCGGTCACACTCAAATGCAGGTTTCAGTCGATCAATAGCTATCGCCTTATTTGTGCCATTTAGGTTGATGACAAAATGTTTACGTAATCTTTTAATTACCTTGAATGGCCCTTCGTATGGTGTTTCAAAAGGCCGTCGAACACGATCGGTACGTATGAAAACGTACTCCGCGTTCTCTAAGGCGTTCGGCACGTACACATCATTCTAAACTGACTGTCGTGGCTGTGTGTGCGAAGACGTGTTGGAAATTCTGAGTGCTCTATCGGGCTCTCATCCGTTGGGATGGAAATTGAATTGGGGAGCCTCAGATTCTGTCCATAGACAAGCTCTGCTGGTGAGCATTGTAAATCGGTTTTAATTGCCGAGCGAATACCTAATAAGACAAAGGGCAAATCCTCACTCCAATGAGTAGTGTTGTCCCTTGCCATTAAGGCCGCTTTCAGTTGTCTATGGAACCGCTCAACTATCCCATTTGCTTGCGGATGGTAGGCGGTAGTACGTATTCTATGTGTACCTAGAAGTCTTGTGACTTCATTGAATAATTTTGATTCAAATTGCGACCCTTGATCTGTTGTAAGTTCAAGTGGGGCGCCAAATCTAGGGACATACTCGGTGACAAAATGTTTGGCCACCGTAGTAGCAGAGATGTCTCGCATTGGATATGCCTCCGACCATCTCGTAAATCTGTCTACGATTGTTAGGATATATGAATATCCTCGAGATGGGGGCAATGGACCAACAATGTCCATATGGATATGTTCGAATCTATTATTCGGTAAATTAAAAGCTTCATGTGGAGATTTGGTGTGTCTCAAAACTTTAGATTTTTGGCAGCCTATACAGGATCTAGACCAATTGTTACAGTCTTTGTTGATCGCTGGCCAAAAATATTTCTTAGTGATAGCAGGTCTCGTGGCGCGTATGCCTGGATGCGACAAGCTATTTTCAGCATTGAATGCTAATTTTCTTAATGATGAAGGTATATATGGGCGTAATGTACCCGTGCTAATCTCACACCAAACTTCATGAGTTGTGAAAGGAATTGGTGTATTAGTTTTACCTTCGAGCTACTACTGGGATGCTCTTGGAGTCGTTGTAACTCTTTGTCACCTCACCTCTTTGTCTTGTGCTTTCGCCAGATGTGTTGTCGGCCGCTAGTGAGCGAGATAAATAATCTGCGACAACGTTTTGTTTCCTAGAGACATGTCTGATATCTGTTGTGAACTGGGAAATTAGGCTCAGGTGGCTTGTTTGGCGGGGAGATCTTTCGGTTTTTGTGTGAAGGGCGTGTATTAAAGGCTTGTGGTCAGTGTAGACTACAAAATTTCTTCCTGCAACAAAGTACCGAGAATGTTTTATTGCTGCAAAGATTGCGAGTAGTTCGCGATCAAATGCAGAATAATTTCGTTCAGCAGATGATAGCTTCTTAGAAAAGAAAGCTAATGGTTGCCATCTGTGACCGTTGAACTGTTCCAGCACAGCTCCGATCGCAAAATCGGAAGCATCAGTTGTGATGCTATATTTAGCATCCTCTAGTGGGTGTATCAGCATCACTGCTGCAGCCATTGCCGCCCTCACGTCGAGGATGCTTGTTGACATTGGCAAGGAAGTTGTTCCTTATTTTTTGTTGTTGATGAACAATTGAGGAGTTCCCTCAAATGTTTATTAATTGGCACTAGCATTTGTGCTAGTTTAGGAATAAATCGGTGATAAAAGTTCACCAATCCTAAAATTTTTTGAATTTGTTTAACTGTTGTTGGAGTTGTGAGGTCATTGCTTGGACACGTTCGGGTGATGGAAGGATTCCATCCTTGCCGATACTATGTCCCAAAAAGTTGATCTCACTGCCCCAAAAACGCATTTGGATAACTTTATGGTTAACCCAAAGTTGTCAAGGCGTTTAAACAGTACTTCGAGGTGAGTGAGATGCTCACCCTCGGATTTACTAACGATAAGTATATCGTCTAGATTGACATAAATGAAGTCTAAGTCACTTGTGACTTCATTCATAAATCTTTGAAATGACTGGGCTGCATATCTTAACCCAAATTGCATGCGAGTAAACTCAAACAGACCAAAGGGTGTTATTAAAGCATTCTTATGCACGTCTTCTTGTGCAATGGGGATGTTATGGTACGCACGCACCAAATCCACCTTCGAAAAAATCGTGCATCCGTGAAGGTTCACAGAAAAATTGTGAATGTGCGGGATTGGATATCTATCCGGCACTGTGACTGCATTAAGGCGACGGTAGTTGCCGCATGGCCTCCAATCATTTCTATCCCGTTTAGGGTCCAGATGAAGTGGAGATGTTGCGGGAGACGTCGACGGTCGACCAATCCCTAGTTGAACCATATGTTCACACTCCAATTTCGCCACCTTGAGCTTCTCAGGATGAAGTCTACGAGCGGTAACGAAAGGTAATTACCCATAAGTAACAATGTAATGTTGCACATTGTGTTTAACCGGTAGGTTAAAGTTAGGTGGTTGTGTTAATGAAGTGTACTTCATTAACAATGCTTAATATTTGCCAAGATGTTGGCATTCAAAGCTCTCGAGTATATACTCACCAGTTGCACAGTCGTCAGTCCAAAGACTGGTCTGTGAGTCAACTAATTCTCGATGTTTAAAATCGAGTATGAGTTCGAACTTTGTGAGAAAGTCCGCACCGAGTATAGCTTTGTTTGTGTTGGCTATGATGAAGTTGTGGATGAATCGTCGGCGAAGACCTAGGTTCAGTTCCAGCAACTTCGTGCCAAAAGTTTGGATCGTGGATCCATTTGCGGCCCGCAGAAGTAAATTGGGCATGTTGTTTGTACCCTAAATGTGTGCTTCGGGACTAATGATATGTCCGCTCTAGAATCGATTAAAAAATCAAGCCGATTGTGTTGGTCGCGGACAAATAATCTGCACGAGCGTCTCTGCTGAGAGACGCCCGCAGATGTGGCGACTCCCCGACAATTTAATTTTTTGAAGGGTTGGCCCCCTTCATCTTGTGGTCCTTCTTGGCTGTAGAGCCAGGACCCTTAAAGGCGCAAGGTGGAGTGCACCGCGCTGCTCCACTACCGAACCGGTAGTGGTAATAGCAGAGCGTCCCCGGCAGTGCTTGTTCCATGGATGAAGCTTTGGGGACCGCTCCTCGATTGGTGGGGTTGCTGACCTTCCCCGAAGATGGCGATGGCTGTTGTTGACCAGCAGCCCCTCTCGCCGACCCCTGTTGAGGACCATGTTTCCCAACCAACATGAGTGCCCTTAACTGGCGTACCTCACGTTGAAGGGACTGCACCGTCCTCTCCAGGGATGATGAGGCCCTAACCTCTGACACCTGAGCAGGTGTGGGCTGGTGAGATGTAACCTCCCACACCTTGTCTGCCAGCATGGACAGTTGATCCAAAGACTGGTCCGTAGACGCAGCTAGGACCACCTGGATGTCCCTGGGAAGTCGTCTTTTCCAAAGACCCCTGATGAGGCCCTCGCTCTCGCCAAAGCTGTCTCCAGCCAAACTTTGCAGCCCTCTTAAAAAATCAGAAGGTTTCCTGTCCCCCGGCTTATGAGCCGCCAGCAGTTGTTCGAGTCGGTTCCTCGTCGATAAACCATATCGGTCGAGCAACCTTCTCTTAGCCTCTACATAGCTGGCGGTGCTGAGGTCCGGGAAGGCATGGAGCAGTATCTTTGGGGCTTCGCATGGCAGTGCCGAGACCACATGGGACAGATTTTGCTTGTCCGATGAGACCCCATTCAAAGAGAATTGGGCCTTAGCCTGGTAGAACCAGACTGCCGCACACTGGGGCAGAAAGGACTTTTTTGGTTTAAAAGTTTCTAGAGACCACAATTTTTAACCAATTTAGATAGTTTTTTTTTGAAGGTAAGATGATTTGTAAGATATCTGTGGAAGCGGAATTTTGATTTTCCCTTCCAAATATGTTGCACCTAACCTCAAATGACAAAAATAATTAATTTGTGCTAGATAACACTTTACTTTCAATAATAAGCTTTGATCTATGCTATAAAATGAGGCAGAAATGACAGCCTAATGTAGGTTACTTCTGCTGGATATTGATAAATTCAAAATGGCCGACCAAAATTTGAAAAATGCCCAAATCTCTAGACAAAACTCTACTCGGGTGTTTTAGGGGTCGCTGATTACGAATTCATCGTCCAGATTTGCAAATTCAAAATGGCGGATTCAATATGGCCGCCCAAAATTTTAAAAATGCCCAAACCTCTATGAAAACCTCTACGCGGGGGTTTTTGGGGTCGCTGATTACGAATTAACCATCCACATTTGCAAATTCAAAATAGCAAATCTAATATGGCAGACTAGAAGGATAATATGGATAGGCTTGTAGCAGTTATAAGTAATTATATTCGTGCGTGGTACTAAACAATTAATAGAAACTGTAATTTTCATACGTTATTATTTATGTACAGAATATCTATTACAGACTTATTTACAATATACGATCGTATTTGTTTATTACTGTTTGCGTTACATAGAAACAGAGAAGTTGCAACTTATGAATAATAGTTTCAAAGCAAGTTATAAGTTGAATAAAGTTAAGATCTAAACAAACGTATTAATTACTGTCAGATGTTAACAGAATCTTACTTCCCTTCTTTTTTAAATAGTGCTGCAGCAATGTCGTCCACTTCATGCTTATTATTACTCGCTTTGTTTCTGATATTACAAATGTAAGGATCCGAAGAAATTAGTAATTTATTCAATAAGTCTGCATTAGTCTGTACTCTTCCACATTTTCTTGTATTGAATTTTCTGAAGAATTTTACATCCTTATTTCGAGCCTCTTGCGCTTCTTCCGTCAAGTGTCCAATTGGAACAAATTTATGATGCTGTATTATTTGAGCTCCATGGAAAAGAATTTTGTGAACAGAAGCAGGCATATAGTACCAGTCATAATATTTCAAATATAGGTCCGCGGTATTTTTTGTGTATTCTTGGAATTTTAGTACGTCGATTTTCATGCCACAAGTAATGACCTAGAATAATAAGAGAGGTTTTCTTTTTTCGCTAGTTGAACTGTTTTAAAAATTTGGTTTACTTATGATTATTATTTATGATTATTACCTGCAAAATGATTCCAAATCGTTGAATCAGTTCCAAGTTGATTCCGGTAATCTTGGACGTCAGTTCAGGATCTCGGAAAAACCTGCGAGCTGTATTGCCATCATTAGATGAGCCACATCCCTGCTTGGGGTAATCAATGAGTAGCCCAGTTTCTTTTCGGAACTCCTGCTGAATGTATATTTTTTTTCTCTGCCACCTGGTTTTTCTCATCATCAGATCTTGCACACCACTTTCGGAATTGTAATCGTTGGCCAACGTGTAAAATGCACTCCATTAATCTAATCCATGCGTGCAAGCTTGACAAACCATACTCAAAATGTTCTTCTACATACTTCTTTTTTTTTATTTAGCTTCGCCAAGTCATTCATTTCCGAAGGTTTTGCACCACAAATTGTACATGATGAGCTAGATGGAGTATTCGTTAGAATTTGACATATTTTACCATCAATCATTGTAAACAGTAATTCATGCTTCACCATACATTTATTTTATTTTATTTATTAATGAAAGAAAAAAAAAGTACACAAGATTTACATCTTATTTAGTACTGTAACACCGGAAAATATTATAAAAATTATTAAAATTAGAATTAATGACAAAATTAAAATTAAACTTAAAATTAAAATTCAAATTAGTTTTCAAATTGAAGAAATAAATAAAAGAAAAAGAAAATGAAAATGAAAATAGAATAGAATAGAATACAATAAACTAGAATAGAAATTAATTTAATTCAATTTAGTTATTAACTAATTCCTAGCCGGTAAAATGAATCCGAAGCCGAGAAGATGAAAGCTGATGATGAGCAGCAAGCAAGCGATAAATACAATTTTATGCGTTCCGTGTTCCAAGGTATGCGATCACTCTGCTCCTGAAAGCGCCGAGGGAGCTGATACTTTGCAGATGGAATGGGAGGCTATTCCACAGTCTAACAGTATGTACAAAGAAGGAACAACTACCCAACAGGGAACAGTGTCTAGGAATACGAAATTGCATAGAACGACGAGTACGAAGAGGAACAAGACTATCAGTAAGATATGAGGGGGCAGAGGAATTAACGATTTTATGCAATAAGCATAGGCCATGAACGTCACGATATGTAAGGAGGTTACAAGGTAGCAAGGATGGACGAAGACCAGAAACATGTGCAAATCGATTAAGGCCAAAAATGAACCTTAAACAATCATTGAAGGCAACATTCAATCTATGTTTACATGTGGAGTCAAGGCATATATAAACAGTGGAACCATATAGAAAATGAGGAAGTATAAGGGATTTTACTAGCGCAAGACGAGTATCACGGGATAATAAGCTACCATAGAGACGTAGGCGACGTAAACAAGTATAGATTTTTTTCAAAGTAAGCGACACATGATCACAACAGGACAAAGTAGAGTTAACCAATACTCCAAGATTCTTAGAAGACGAGACCATTTTCAGCGGAACATTGTTAAGCTTTCATGCCATTTATTTTAACTTCCGTTCGTTGGAGTAGTTTTATTTGATTTTTAATATTATTAAATTCTAACAATACTTTCTCAGGAGTTTCTTTGGCATATTCAAAGCTAATGCGCCTACAATGTCTCGTAGAACCTGCCTGTGGGTTCTGCCAAACCAGTGAACTACCAGTGGAACAGTACATTTCTAGTTTCAGTGAGACTATTGAAAGCATAAAAATACTCTCGTCAGATATACTACCGTCACTAAGCATCTGCTTATATTGACTTTGGTCCGATGCGCCATCACCTCCCCATTTCGTTGTTAAGACCAAAGACAAATGCATATTACTAGTAAACAAAGCAGATACTACTTCAGGAATTAGCAGAATTCGAGAACATGTGTGATTTAAAAGTCCCTGTAAATTTACGGAAGCACCTTTTTCCATAACCAGAAAATCGTCAGACGAAGGAAGGCATAGCTTTCTTACTACATATAACTTTCAAAATGAAGTAAAAATATCAGCTTTTTTTCACGAGCTACACTCCTTACTATTTCATATTGCAACCTAGTTAATTTCGCATCTTCTATTAAGGCAATGCATTCCTCATGTGTGCAAGTCATATATCCTAGTAACCAAATCCTTGAAGAAATCATAACTCCTACATCCGTTCCCAAGTAATCTTATTGATCATGTTACGTTTAGTTAATAAGAATTATTTTTTATCTTATAACTCCCCAGATTTCTTCCCACATTGCATCCCAAGAATTGATCATGTTACTTCTAATTAATAAGAATTACTTTATCTTATGACCCCCAAGATTTCTTCCCACATTACTGCGACGTTATGCTGATTTCTCGAGAAGACACATTTTTGTAACTCGAAACCAAACTGTAGATCTTTTAATTTGTAATGTACTAAATAATTTTCAGTTTCAGTTTGATCGTCGTAAAATAAAGTTCTAATTCTGTTAAACCTTTTCTTTTAATTAAAATAAATTTTTATTTTTGTAATAGGAAAACCAATTACAAGTTTGGCGCAGTCGGTAGGATGCCAAACTAGTGTCGTGCAAAAGTTAAAAGTGAAATTTTTTTATATATATTTTTTCACTTAACAGTGTTAAGACTAATTATTTAAATTAGCTTAAAAAAAAAAAAAAAAAGTGGTAATTTGATCAATGTGATTCAACAAACGGATTACCAGTGACAGTGAAAGTTCTATATACTTTTCATCTTGTACAACGTCTAGAATTCTTTTAAGAATTTATTGGCATCGAATCAATAAAAGAAAATTAAAATTTAACCTGATTTGAGGACTTCACGTATCACTCAAACTGAGCTCAACTTAATTAAAATAAACAAAAAATAAAGGAGAAAAGTTCAAACCAATTTTTGTTTTTTTAATAACAATATAATGGCAGTCGAATCAGCAATAATTACTGGAAAAGATTTAATAATGGAAGCGAGAGCTGTACCAGTTTTTCGGGGTGATGGTGCCTTTGAGCTTTTGCATTTTATTAGAGAGGTCGAGACAATTGTTGGCTTAACAACGGATCCACGAATGAAGGCGTATTTATCTAATATATTCATAACAAAAATTCAAGGACCTGCAGCTGCATCAATAAGAAGACTCCAGAATGCAACGTGGGACCAAATGAAGCAGCAACTAAAGAAATCTTTTGGAATTCAACAGTCTTACCTAAAACTAAAAGAAGAAGCAGATTCTATAAAATATTTTAACGTAAGTCAGTATTATAATTCTTTAATAATAATTTTGGATAAATTAAATCTTAAGTATAAGTTAGATGATAATTCCCCTGAAGAGTTCAATACTATAAATAATGAAAAAAGCATATTAGAAAAGTTTTTAAACAAAATTCCTAGATCCGATAGTATGTTTTTACGCATAAAGAACGTTACTTCTTTAGAAGAAGCTTTTTTTGAACTACTTGAAACTGGAATTTCCAATGATCCCCCACATAATCAAAGACAAAATAACAACAACAGAAATAGGAATAATTTTAATCGGAACTACTATGAACATAATTATAATCGTAACAATTATCGTAATGATAATTACAGACATTTTAATCGTAACAGACAAGGAACGGAATATAATAATTTCACTCAAACAATGCCATTTTCAAGAAATAATAGACTTAATGAAAACCCACATAATACCCCTAGAAATCGAAATGGCAACCGCAGTCACATTAGGTATCAAAACTCTAGAGTATTTTCCAATAATAATAATAGAAATATAGAACCAATGGACGTAGATATAAACACAGTAGAAAATTTTCAATCACGGCCTCAGATAACTCACTATCGATAGTTGAATTTACAATTTTTAATAAAAAATTAACCTGCTTGCTTGATAGCGGATCTTCTACTTCTGTAATAGATAGTAGAATGTTCCCCAATATAAAACGTCTTGAATTACCGAAACCAATCGAAATTATAACAGTGTTAGGCAAAGGAGAAATAACCCATGAAATAATAACGGAAGTTCCTAAAGAATTTAACCTCAACGCTACGATGAGTTGGAAAATAATGGATTTAGATAATAAAAAATATCAAGCTATATTAGGTCGAAATGTACTGAAACCAGTAGGTGCAAAAATAGATCTAGAAAAGGATCATGTAAAAATTAGGAATAAAATAATTAAGTTTAAAAGTTTTTGCTCTTTTGATAATATCGACGGTTTATATTCTTTAGATTTAAATAATGTAAATGTTCTCGATCTACCAAAAACGGATAATCTTAGTAAAGAAGAGTTTCATGCTTTAAAGAAAATTATTGTAGAAAACAAAGATTTATTCTATCAAGAAGGACAAAAATTAACTAATATTACTTGCATTAAACATCAAATTATTACGAAGCATAATTTGCCAGTATACTCAAAGATTTACAGATTCCCTAAAATCCACGAACAAGAAGTGGACAAACAAATAACAGACATGTTAAAACAAGGTATAATTAAGCATAGCAATTCACCTTATAATTCCCCCATTTGGATTGTCCCCAAAAAATTAGATCAATCGGGAGAAAACAAATGGAGGATTGTCGTCGATTATAGAAAATTGAACGAGATAACTATAGACGACAAATTCCCTATTCCCAACATAGAGTCACTTTTTGACAAGTTGGGAAGAGCTCAATATTTTTCGACATTAGATCTCGCTAAAGGATTTCACCAAATCCTTGTAGACGAGAAAGATCAGGCAAAGACCGCGTTTTCGACCCCACAAGGTCACTACGAATATGTCAGGATGCCATTTGGCTTAAAAAATGCTCCTGCTACATTTCAAAGAATGATAAATTATGTCCTACGCGAGTACATCAATGTCAATTGTGTTGTATATCTTGACGATATACTTATTTTTAGCACTTCCCTTCAGGAACATGTAAATGCAATTCAAAAAATCCTCAAAACACTTCGTGAATTTAATCTGAAACTACAGATTGATAAATGTTCATTTTTTTCGAAAGAATCAGAATATTTAGGACATCTTTTAACTAGTGAAGGTATTAAACCTAATCCTAGTAAGATAAAAGTAATTAAAACATTACAACTTCCTAAAAATCGGAAGGCAATAAAGAGTTTCTTAGGTATCACGGGCTATTATCGCAAGTTCATTAAGGACTACGCGAAAATTGCCCAACCACTTACTCAATGCCTAAAGAAGAACAGGAAAATTTACCTAAATGATAGAAAGTTTATTGAAGCTTTTGAAAAACTTAAAGAAATATTAACGAAAGATCCTGTTTTAAAATATCCCGATTTTAAACAAAAATTTACCCTGACAACCGATGCGAGTCAATTTGCTATTGGTGCCGTTTTGTCGCAAAATGGACATCCAGTATCATTCGCAAGTCGAACTCTTAACGAACACGAAATTAAATACAGCACTATAGAAAAGGAACTCCTTTCTATTATATGGGCCACTAAATACTTTCGCCCTTATTTATATGGAGTTAAATTTACAATTAAAACTGATCACCAACCTTTAGTTTGGTTACATTCTTTAAAAGAACCTAACTCAAAGCTACAACGGTGGAGGATCAGACTAAATGAGTTTGATTTCGATATAGAATTTGTTAAGGGTAAGGACAACAAAGTAGCAGACTTTTTGAGCAGGATCAACGTAGATAAAAATGAAATTAACACTCTTGAAAATGTAGGCAGTAACTCTATTAATGAACATAATAATTTGGATATTGAAAGTAACGCAGCTACGATTCATAGTGGTGCCGAAAATTTGGGAGATCATATCCCAATTGTAGATAATATCGTTAATAAATATCTTACTCAAATACATCTAGTTGAAAATAAACAAGAAGATTTGGTAGTGAAATTCAAGAAATATAGGATAACTAGCTGGGACCCGGTGCGCCTACGCTGCACCCATAAGTCAATAGTAAACAATAAAAACCATCCATTGACTTAATATTTTTCGAGATATGAATTTTACACAGATGAAATGCCTCAAAGAACATGGGTCTTGCGTCGGCCGCCATGAATCGGTATATTGAGTCTACTACATTGCTTATTGTATTCTACTTATCATACCCTTTCATTTGATACCCATGTCGAGGTGGTTGTGAAGAAAGTGGTACCCCGCCCTCTTGAGACGGCCGCCATGGATCTAAAGATATATTTTGTATACTACATTGCTTATTGTATTCTACTTATCATACCCTTTCATTTGATACTCATGTCGAGGTGGTTGTGAAAAAAATGGTACCCCGCCCTCTTGAGACGGCCGCCATGGATCTAAAGATATATTTTGTATACTACATTGCTTATTGTATTCTACTTATCATACCCTTTCATTTGATACCCATGTCGAGGTGGTTGTGAAGAAAGTGGTACCCCGCCCTCTTGAGACAGCCGCCATGGATCTAAAGATATATTTTGTATACTACATTGCTTATTGTATTCTACTTATCGTACCCCTTCATTTGATACCCATGTCGAGGTGGTTGTGAAGAAAGTGGTACACCGCCCTCTTGAGACGGCCGCCATGGATCATTTTAGTTTCAATAGCGTCATGGCCTACCTATTGTTTGACAGCTGCGTAAATTTGAAATTTTCATTAAATGTAATGATTCAATTTAATGACAATTTTACATTTGTCAAACAATAGGTAGGCCATGAAGCTATTGAAACTAAAATGAAGTGAAAATTCCTAAAATTACCATTTTTGTTTGGATTTTGCAGCTGTTTTTTTGGTTAAAGGTATAAAAAATAGCCTACGACCTATTCTCAGACCTACCAAATATACACCAAAAATGTCATGCAAATTGGTCAACCCGTTTCGGAGGAGTACGGTAACAAACACTGTGACACGAGATTTTTATAGATATAGATTTATATATCTCGGGAAAATCTTAAAGATATAAACTATCTAAACAATCTTTTAAGAAAATTAATAAAAAAGGGAACAACTGGGATATATTCTGAATTGGATTACAATGAATTTTCAATTTTGCAAAGTATATTAGTGAACCTATTTAGCAATGAACCTAGAATTAGATTCGTTAAATGTAGTAAGCTAGCAATAAATTTAGATGATGAAAATGAGTTAATAAAAATAATAAAACAAATTCATGAAGCCACAAACCACAGAGGTATTTTAGAAAATTTTTCTGAAATTAAAAACCTATATTATTCTCCCAAACTAAAGGATTTCATCTGTAAATACATAAACAATTGCGAGGTTTGCAATTTAAGTAAATATGACAGAAATCCTATTCATTACAAATATAATTTGTCAGAAACCCCTTCTGAACCCAATGAAATTGTTCATGTCGACGTACTTTATCTAAAAAAGCAAATATTTTTGACAACAATAGATCGTTTCACTAAACACCTGTCTGTAGCCAAGTTAAGCGATAGAAATAGTGTAACCATAGTTCAGACATTGAAACTTAGAAACTCTTTATTTGGTAAACCCAAAAAGTATATTTTTGATAACGAATTTGATAGTTTAAATATAAAAAATTTCTGTCGAGAAGAAAACATAGAAGTACATTTCACTTCCCCTCGAAGTCACACGGGTAATGCTGACATTGAAAGGGTTCATGGGACAATAAACGAACACATTAGGATACTTCATCTGACACATCCAGACTTAGATATCGAAAGCAAAATTTTAAAAGCTGTAGAAAAATATAATAATACAATTCACTCTACAACAGAAGTAAGACCAATAGATTTTCTTAATAGCAAAGTTTCTGATCTTGAAAGCATAAAGAGGAAGATTCTAGAAAAGAAAAATAAAACTATCGACAATTTAAACAAAAATAGGAAAGACTTTATTGCTCCAAATGCAAATGAAATACTTATAAAAAATCCAACAGCGTTAAGATACAAGGAATTACCTAGGTATAAAAAGATCAATTGTTCACAAAATAACGGGAACCTAATTGATAACAAAAAGAAAAAAATCCACCCTTCTCGCATTAAAAGAATCTTTAAATATTTTTCAGAAAATACTTCTATTGCTGCTAACAGTAATGACGCTAGCGAAACCAAACCAATTGAACGAGATAACTATAGACGACAAATTCCCTATTCCCAACATAGAGTCACTTTTTGACAAGTTGGGAAGAGCTCAATATTTTTCGACATTAGATCTCGCTAAAGGATTTCACCAAATCCTTGTAGACGAGAAAGATCAGGCAAAGACCGCGTTTTCGACCCCACAAGGTCACTACGAATATGTCAGGATGCCATTTGGCTTAAAAAATGCTCCTGCTACATTTCAAAGAATGATAAATTATGTCCTACGCGAGTACATCAATGTCAATTGTGTTGTATATCTTGACGATATACTTATTTTTAGCACACTCTTTCTTCTTCCCTCTTTACATTCCTGATTTCTTCTGTCATAGCCTTAGTTAGCCCTTCCCCGCTTCACCAAAGCGCATGTCATCGGTTGATTGATGAGATTCAACTCGTTTCAGGAGGCATAACACTCCAGCGAGTTGTTTCTCGATGCCCCGATGACAAAGTCGCCAGTAATGGTTGGGAGTAGGTGGACTGCAAAATATTGCTGGTAGGTTGTGACAGTTCCTTTCTTCCCCGACTAGAGCTGCTGTTCGACATTGCACTCTATATGAAGAAAATAGATTGTCGACACAGTATAAAGGGCGTTTCCTGTGACTCTAGTCTTTCACATAAAAAAAAAAAAAAGCTCTAATTAGCATGGAAAAATTGGAAACCGAAGCTGGATATACTACAATCCAACAAGAAAAAATACCCATTATTGAGAAATACAATAAAATTATCCACATAGTTGACTTAAAAGATATTAAAAATACAATTGACTTGGTGGAGTGTCAAGTGAAGGATCTATTTCACCTACCAGAAGATGAAAATATTATCAGTACCCTGACAGGAAAGCTCAACAAGGTAAAACATACTTTTAAAACATTAATACCTTGGTAATGGCCCAGCCTCATTACACCGACCTCCAACCATTCTAAGATATAATGATCTCCACGATCACCACAAAACCCATTCAAAACTTCCCTAATATTCTTCCATTCAAACTATCTTGACCATACCCAATAAATATTTCATATTTCATGTAATTCAATACAATGCCTTGACCATCAACCCATAGATTTCACATGACCACAGGAGTCAACCACAGCGGGTACGGCCATAGACCCTTGTCACCGACCCAAGACAAAAACACTGCAGCAAGAGTGCTGACGGTGAATCATGCGCGAGTTAATTACCTCTGGCCAACTTTCGTGCGCTTGCACACTTGAATCGCTTGAAATTGCGACATCTGGGAAATGTCGAATTTCAACGCGGGGTGAACATTCTTGTGCCCCAAAAACAGTTCATCATAAGAAATATAAATGCAGACTTTTCTTTTTCATATATGTATGTAAATAATTACGAAAGGCAACTCCCACTTAGGGACTGTCCAATCACCCTCGAGAAAAACTGAAACAAAGCGAAACGCCGATTTTGGTTTTCTTGAAAATGATTGGAAATAACCGATCGATTTTGGTTGGTGGGGAGGCCCCTATTAATAGATCTGCTTGAATGTCCAACAGGGGTCACTCAGAAAACAAACAGAAGAAGTTATCAAAAGATTCACGAGACCTTCAGTCCGTGAAAATTTATAAAATTTTGAAGTGTATTAAGAAAGTGTATTAAGAAAATAAAAAGGAGCCGATGCTTTAGAAAAAAGGGAAGAACTTTTTTTAATTTTTTTTTGAGATCAGTTGCTTTAGAACAAAGGGTCCGGACATCCCCCAAAAGGCGGCACTACGGATCCTGTGTGGAAAGGGACCACACAACATTTGGTGGCAGCGGACTTTTAAGGAAGGAAGGATAGCTACAGCCAGCTACTTTACCAAGGTGAAAAAAAAAATTTTTTTTTAAAAAAAAAAAAGAGGGACCCGGGTGGAAAACATAAACTTTTCCACTTAGAGGAAATAAACCCCATTAAAGGATCGACCCAAAGAGGTTATTGAGATCCTCAATATAATAAGTTTTTAGAGATCGACCCACGAGGTTATTGAGATCTCACAATAATAATAAAAGTGACACATTAAAGGATCGACCCAAGGAAGGTTATTGAGATCCTCAATATAATAAGTTTTTAGAGATCGACCCACGAGGTTATTGAGATCTCACAAGATTAATAAAAGTGTTGGTGTTAGTATATGTACCTACGTGGACAAACTATGAAGACACAAGGGAGCTACTCGCCTGGGAAAAGGAACAACGATACAGTCACCATGAACAACAGCATCAGAATAGCCGATATGTAAGTCTTAAGTTATATTTAAAATTATTTGATTAGAACTATTAGAATTTAAATGTGAAAATTTTTTTTTACTTCTGAGTGAAAATTATAAGTGAAACCTTAAGATTAAATTATTCTCCCGAAAATATAAATGCGAAAATATTTTAAATAAAATTTTCTTTGAATTTAATCGCAAATACGTATACTGAAACCGTGAGCTAAAATGTTCTTAAGCGAGTTTA
>CATLJY010000294.1:0-23591 GCA_949987705.1 Thereva unica | reverse complement strand
GATATTCAAATCAATCAATTGAATTCGAAAAGTGTTTCATTCAATCTATAATTGAAGTTGTATTATTGCGTCATCTGTAAACTTTAGATAAAAAATTTAAATTTCGGGTGGAGTCGTAAATGATCAAAATTAATTCAATCAAAAAATCTGTTTTGGGCAAAACAAGGTTTGCCGGGTCAGCTAGTATATATTTTCCGAATGTGCATAATATGAATTGTCCTTAATTACATTATTTATCACGTCGCGTAAATTTGGCTCTAAAAACTGTGCCCAACGTATGAATTTCGAAAATAATGCGCTACCATACACGACAGAGTTATAATACTTAATATTGAAATACATTGGCGTATAAACTTTCATTATGTAGGCTACTAGAGTTTTCAAATTCTTAGATGGCTTATTCGTTGTCACATATAACCGTAATACCCTATTGGCCTTGGTGAGCCAGCGAGAATGAGCAATTGGCCCTGGTTTAATGTTAGCCAAATCCTCCGGAATAAAACCATTAGAAATCGCATTGGCCAACTTGTACAAGTACTTTAAATCCGTAGATAATTCACCTTCTTCTTCCATTGCTGGAGGCATATTCTCTAGTTGGATTTTTTCAAAATCAGCTACAACCTGTAAAGATTAGATGAATTAAAATACGATTTTATTATTTTAAACACATTATAAATAAGTAATAGAAGTAAAAATGGTATGAAAAAAGTTATAACAATTACGTACCGGAAGTTTTTCACAAGTTTCAATTTGTTTGTTTAACGTTCCGGTTGTCGTTCGAGGTCCAGTGGTGGATGATCTATCTAACGAGTCAAACAAATGCCGCAGCGGAAACTCGTTAAAGTGGATAAGGCACACAAACCAATGCAGTGGTCTGTGTAACTGTAGTTCGAATCGTCGCAATATTCCATTTTTTATGCCAGTATTTGCTGGTTCACCATCACAGCATATGCCAATTAATGAATCAAAGGACATTCCTTTGTTGATGAAAAATTCGTTCAATTTTTGACCTTAGTTTCCGCATCTTCATTTTCCAATTTTACGTAGCCTATTAATTGGGAATTAGGCTCCTTCAAAACAACTAGATAAGCTCTTTTACCATCGTTTGATGAAATTTTTGATCTATTTTCTCTCTCGTTAAAGAATCATTTTTTCTGCCATCAAACGAAAATGCTATTAAACTGGAAGCATCATACCGGTTACGAAGCACTTCTTGTCTACATTTCATTTTTTCTCTACGAACTTTTGCTTTATCCATAATTACAAAATTACCACGGTCATCTCTTACGTTAATGTCTTCCATAAGACATGTTGCCATAGCTGAAGCTATTCTGTCAGGCACACCAAATCTGTCACAAATCATAGCAAACTTCGAAGCATCGTATCTAGGAGTATAAGGTCCTCGTTTCGTTGGAGAAAGATCTTCTGCACTATCTTCATCATCAACATGGATATTTGTTCGATCAGGTATGTATGGTTGATCGCTGCTCTCTATAGTTGCTGGTATTATTGTAGATATAGATACCTCCTCTACATTTTCTGTCGTATATTCTGGTATCATACATTTTCTGTCATTATGTTGATCTAGCATAAACTCTTTTAAGTGTTCTGGAATCAAGCCACATGAATATAAATTTGTTTTTAAGTCACATTCACATTTTCCGATATAAAATAATTCGTTTGTGGATTGTACGAATGCTCTAAATGATCTGCCTTTCGTTCTGTTCTTATCCGCGGTTTGATATCTGTCAAGCAAAGTATTCAATTTTCTACCAATACTGGTTTTGGCAATAGTTCTAATATTCAGTTTACCCCAAATTTCAAGCAATTTATCTACTACATAAGGAGTTAAAGTCTTATACGAGAACATTTTACTTTGAACTTTAGCACGATCGCCCAGCAAGAAATAATATCTTAAGATATCCACTTTATTTGGCAGATTCACACCACTTAATTCACTAGACACACCAAAAGCACCAATATCTTGAGAAGGCATATGTGTCAAACAACTTCCGGAGCTTGTTGATGCTATTTGGTCTTGCGAAGTAGACGGCACTGGATCCATAGTATATTAGGTTCTAAATGTTCTTATATACACAAATCAAATAAAAAATACTTATAAAAATAAGAAATACAAAAATTACTTTTACTTTTTTCACAATAGATTCGTTAACTCACGGCGATGCCTAGGAGCGAACTGAACTTTCAGGTTCCTATATCTATTTCCTAACATTCCTTACAAATCGTAATTTCGCGGAACTCCTAATAACCTATTTTACTATCTTACTTTTATTGTCCTGCTTTGATTTTCCATCGGCTATTTCTGTGGAGTATATTTATGTTTATTACATGTGTCGCCTACTTTTTACTCTTTCATACAATTTATTACCCGTAATTATTGCTATATTTCGTACCTACTTATATGTAGGTAATTCTTCTGAAAGGCCCTTTTATTAACCGCCGCAAAACATGATTGTCTCAATATTGCTTCCTGTGAACTAGGGGTGGGATTTCCCGGTTTTTGTTCACTATATTGTTTGTTTGATTTTTTTCCACTTGGACTTGCATTGTTTTACACCTATACGAATTTTAATACTTTCTCTTCTTATTAACTTTAGATTTATGTAATTTTCTTTATTATTATTAATTTTAAATTTATTGAAATTAGTAATGTTTTAATTGAGACCTGCCTTTTAATGGTTTATAATTTGTTTAACTAGAGAATGAGTATATTTATATTGTTTACACTTCATTGAAATGGCGCTAAAACAAGAATGAACCACTCCATGAAACATAAGCCATTTATAATTTGGGGTTGCTATAATAATTTTTCTTGAAAAATAGTGATAAAACATACGAAATATGGATAAAATGTACGAAAGCGTCATCTAGCGGCACTGGTAAATAAAAATAAACATCAGAAATAAATTCCTTGACCCAAAAACCCCTATATATGTGTACTTGGAGAAAAAAACTTGTATTTTTATCTTTTTAAATTAATTAAATCATAAAAATACCTATTTTTAAAAATCCGGAGGCTCAAATTCAACTTTCGAACTATGGTTTCTTGGGCAAAGTTGCTCAAAATTACCCATAGAATATCACTAGGGGGTGTGAAAAAATAACAAAATTTTGACTTTGGCGATTCATAACTCCAAAAGTTGGTAAGATAGGGCCATTGTTTTTACCGTTGTAGATAGGTGGAGGAGTTCTGCGTGCACTGGTACCATAACCTTGAAAACAGGTTATACGGTTACAAAAATACAGGGTGATATGTAAAACTTTAGCAAAAAAACTTCAAAACGCCCTAGCGGCTATACCCCCCCCCCCCCCCACCCTTACGATTTTTTGTTCGTCTATCCAAGACCTATCCACAGCCGGCCGCTTTGTAAGTTTATGTGGGACACCCTGTATATATATCTGGGAGTCAGTTTTGCGTATAAATATAGGATATTCAAATCAATCAATTGAATTCGAAAAGTGTTTCATTCAATCTATAATTGAAGTTGTATTATTGCGTCATCTGTAAACTTTAGATAAAAAATTTAAATTTCGGGTGGAGTCGTAAATGATCAAAATTAATTCAATCAAAAAATCTGTTTTGGGCAAAACAAGGTTTGCCGGGTCAGCTAGTATATATTTTCCGAATGTGCATAATATGAATTGTCCTTAATTACATTATTTATCACGTCGCGTAAATTTGGCTCTAAAAACTGTGCCCAACGTATGAATTTCGAAAATAATGCGCTACCATACACGACAGAGTTATAATACTTAATATTGAAATACATTGGCGTATAAACTTTCATTATGTAGGCTACTAGAGTTTTCAAATTCTTAGATGGCTTATTCGTTGTCACATATAACCGTAATACCCTATTGGCCTTGGTGAGCCAGCGAGAATGAGCAATTGGCCCTGGTTTAATGTTAGCCAAATCCTCCGGAATAAAACCATTAGAAATCGCATTGGCCAACTTGTACAAGTACTTTAAATCCGTAGATAATTCACCTTCTTCTTCCATTGCTGGAGGCATATTCTCTAGTTGGATTTTTTCAAAATCAGCTACAACCTGTAAAGATTAGATGAATTAAAATACGATTTTATTATTTTAAACACATTATAAATAAGTAATAGAAGTAAAAATGGTATGAAAAAAGTTATAACAATTACGTACCGGAAGTTTTTCACAAGTTTCAATTTGTTTGTTTAACGTTCCGGTTGTCGTTCGAGGTCCAGTGGTGGATGATCTATCTAACGAGTCAAACAAATGCCGCAGCGGAAACTCGTTAAAGTGGATAAGGCACACAAACCAATGCAGTGGTCTGTGTAACTGTAGTTCGAATCGTCGCAATATTCCATTTTTTATGCCAGTATTTGCTGGTTCACCATCACAGCATATGCCAATTAATGAATCAAAGGACATTCCTTTGTTGATGAAAAATTCGTTCAATTTTTTGACCTTAGTTTCCGCATCTTCATTTTCCAATTTTACGTAGCCTATTAATTGGGAATTAGGCTCCTTCAAAACAACTAGATGAGGCTCTTTTACCATCGTTTGATGAAATTTTTGATCTATTTTCTCTCTCGTTAAAGAATCATTTTTTCTGCCATCAAACGAAAATGCTATTAAACTGGAAGCGTCATACCGGTTACGAAGCACTTCTTGTCTACATTTCATTTTTTCTCTACGAACTTTTGCTTTATCCATAATTACAAAATTACCACGGTCATCTCTTACGTTAATGTCTTCCATAAGACATGTTGCCATAGCTGAAGCTATTCTGTCAGGCACACCAAATCTGTCACAAATCATAGCAAACTTCGAAGCATCGTATCTAGGAGTATAAGGTCCTCGTTTCGTTGGAGAAAGATCTTCTGCACTATCTTCATCATCAACATGGATATTTGTTCGATCAGGTATGTATGGTTGATCGCTGCTCTCTATAGTTGCTGGTATTATTGTAGATATAGATACCTCCTCTACATTTTCTGTCGTATATTCTGGTATCATACATTTTCTGTCATTATGTTGATCTAGCATAAACTCTTTTAAGTGTTCTGGAATCAAGCCACATGAACATAAATTTGTTTTTAAGTCACATTCACATTTTCCGATATAAAATAATTCGTTTGTGGATTGTACGAATGCTCTAAATGATCTGCCTTTCGTTCTGTTCTTATCCGCGGTTTGATATCTGTCAAGCAAAGTATTCAATTTTCTACCAATACTGGTTTTGGCAATAGTTCTAATATTCAGTTTACCCCAAATTTCAAGCAATTTATCTACTACATAAGGAGTTAAAGTCTTATACGAGAACATTTTACTTTGAACTTTAGCACGATCGCCCAGCAAGAAATAATATCTTAAGATATCCACTTTATTTGGCAGATTCACACCACTTAATTCACTAGACACACCAAAAGCACCAATATCTTGAGAAGGCATATGTGTCAAACAACTTCCGGAGCTTGTTGATGCTATTTGGTCTTGCGAAGTAGACGGCACTGGATCCATAGTATATTAGGTTCTAAATGTTCTTATATACACAAATCAAATAAAAAATACTTATAAAAATAAGAAATACAAAAATTACTTTTACTTTTTTCACAATAGATTCGTTAACTCACGGCGATGCCTAGGAGCGAACTGAACTTTCAGGTTCCTATATCTATTTCCTAACATTCCTTACAAATCGTAATTTCGCGGAACTCCTAATAACCTATTTTACTATCTTACTTTTATTGTCCTGCTTTGATTTTCCATCGGCTATTTCTGTGGAGTATATTTATGTTTATTACATGTGTCGCCTACTTTTTACTCTTTCATACAATTTATTACCCGTAATTATTGCTATATTTCGTACCTACTTATATGTAGGTAATTCTTCTGAAAGGCCCTTTTATTAACCGCCGCAAAACATGATTGTCTCAATATTGCTTCCTGTGAACTAGGGGTGGGATTTCCCGGTTTTTGTTCACTATATTGTTTGTTTGATTTTTTTCCACTTGGACTTGCATTGTTTTACACCTATACGAATTTTAATACTTTCTCTTCTTATTAACTTTAGATTTATGTAATTTTCTTTATTATTATTAATTTTAAATTTATTGAAATTAGTAATGTGTTAATTGAGACCTGCCTTTTAATGGTTTATAATTTGTTTAACTAGAGAATGAGTATATTTATATTGTTTACACTTCATTGAAATGGCGCTAAAACAAGAAAGAACCACTCCATGAAACATAAGCCATTTATAATTTGGGGTTGCTATAATAATTTTTCTTGAAAAATAGTGATAAAACATACGAAATATGGATAAAATGTACGAAAGCGTCATCTAGCGGCACTGGTAAATAAAAATAAACATCAGAAATAAATTCCTTGACCCAAAAACCCCTATATATGTGTACTTGGAGAAAAAAAACTTGTATTTTTATCTTTTTAAATTAATTAAATCATAAAAATACCTATTTTTAAAAATCCGGAGGCTCAAATTCAACTTTCGAACTATGGTTTCTTGGGCAAAGTTGCTCAAAATTACCCATAGAATATCACTAGGGGGTGTAAAAGGTCGATTAAAAATTTGACCCGCCCTAATATATATATATATATATATATATATATATATATATATATATATATATATATATATATATATACTAGGGTGGCCCTTATTTTCAAAACGTCGGAAATTTCCACATGCTAACCCCTAGAATGGTGCTCTATAGCTGAATTGGTTAGGTCTTACCCGTGCCGAAAACGGGGTAAAGTTTGGTAGTTTATATGGAGATTTTTATTAATCAACATTTTTGGTTTGCTTCAAATTTTTTTTATGCAGTCCCTAAATAAAATATAATATATTTTAATATTTCGTATGTCCTCCTTTCGCCTTTATTACAAGTTCTATTCTCCGGGGCATACTGGCAATTAAATTTTCCAAAATTTTGGCACTAATAGTTTCCATTCTTCCTGTAATTCTTCCCATATAGACCAGTGCAGTGATTTTCGTCTTTTGGTTGTTACTTCCTGACAATTAAACGTTTTTTCACTATATTCCAAAGATTTTCAAAAGGATTCAGGTCGGGAGATTGTGCTGGCCAGTCCATAACTCATTCATAGGAAATTGTCCAAGCTTTCCAATTTTAATAAAAAAAATATTGGTTTATCACGTATTTTTTGGAGAAAAATGTGGTTTTAGTTGAAATTTTAGTGAAAAAATAACAACATTTTGACTTTGGTGATTCATAACTCCAAAAGTTGGTAAGATAGGGCCATTGTTTTTACCGTTGTAGATAGGTGGAGGAGTTCTGCGTGCACTGGTACCATAACCTTGAAAACAGGTTATACGGTTACAAAAATACAGGGTGATATGTAAAACTTTAGCAAAAAAACTTCAAAACGCCCTAGCGGCTATACCGTTACGATTCCCCCCCCCCACCCTTACGATTTTTTGTTCGTCTATCCAAGACCTATCCACAGCCGGCCGCTTTGTAAGTTTATGTGGGACACCCTGTATATATATCTGGGAGTCAGTTTTGCGTATAAATATAGGATATTCAAATCAATCAATTGAATTCGAAAAGTGTTTCATTCAATCTATAATTGAAGTTGTATTATTGCGTCATCTGTAAACTTTAGATAAAAAATTTAAATTTCGGGTGGAGTCGTAAATGATCAAAATTAATTCAATCAAAAAATCTGTTTTGGGCAAAACAAGGTTTGCCGGGTCAGCTAGTATATATATATATATATATATATCTATATCTATAAAAATCTCGTGTCACAGTGTTTGTTACCGTACTCCTCCGAAACGGGTTGACCAATTTGCATGAAATTTTTTGTGTATATTTGGTAGGTCTGAGAATAGGTCGTAGGCTATTTTTTATACCTTTAACCAAAAAAACAGCTGCAAAATCCAAAAAAATGGTAATTTTAGGAATTTTCACTTCATTTTAGTTTCAATAGCTTCATGGCCTACCTATTGTTTGACAAATGTAAAATTGTCATTAAATTGAATCATTACATTTAATGAAAATTTCAAATTTACGCAGCTGTCAAACAATAGGTAGGCCATGACGCTATTGAAACTAAAATGATCCATGGCGGCCGTCTCAAGAAGGCGGTGTACCACTTTCTTCACAACCACCTCGACATGGGTATCAAATGAAAGGGTATGTTAAGTACAATACAATAAGCAATGTAGTATACAAAATATATCTTTACATCCATGGCGGCCGTCTCAAGAGGGCGGGGTACCACTTTCTTCACAACCACCTCGACATGGGTATCAAATGAAAGGGTATGTAAAGTAGAATACAATAAGCAATGTAGTATACAAAATATATCTTTAGATCCATGGCGGTCGTCTCAAGAGGCCGGATTATCACTTTCTTCACAACCACCTCAACATGGGTATCAAATGAAAGGGTATGTTAAGTACAATACAATAAGTAATGTAGTATACAAAATATATCTTTAGATCCATGGCGGCCGTCTCAAGAGGGCGGGGTACCACTTTCTTCACAACCACCTCGACATGGGTATCAAATGAAAGGGTATGATAAGTAGAATACAATAAGCAATGTAGTATACAAAATATATCTTTAGATCCATGGCGGTCGTCTCAATAGGCCGGATTACCACTTTCTTCACAACCACCTCAACATGGGTATCAAATGAAAGGGTATGTTAAGTACAATACAATAAGCAATGTAGTATACAAAATATATCTTTAGATCCATGGCGGCCGTCTCAAGAGGGCGGGGTACCACTTTCTTCAAAACCACCTCGACATGGGTATCAAATGAAAGGGTATGATAAGTAGAATACAATAAGCAATGTAGTATACAAAATATATCTTTAGATCCATGGCGGCCGTCTCAAGAGGCCGGATTGCCACTTTCTTCACAACCACCTCAACATGGGTATCAAATGAAAGGGTATGTTAAGTAGAATACAATAAGCAATGTAGTATACAAAATATATCTTTAGATCCATGGCGGCCGTCTCAAGAGGGCGGGGTACCACTTTCTTCACAACCACCTCGACATGGGTATCAAATGAAAGGGTATGATAAGTAGAATACAATAAGCAATGTAGTAGACTCAATATACCGATTAATGGCGGCCGACGCAAGACCCATGTTCTTTGAGGCATTTCATCTGTGTAAAATTCATATCTCGAAAAATATTAAGTCAATGGATGGTTTTTATTGTTTACTATTGACTTATGGGTGCAGCGTAGGCGCACCGGGTCCCAGCTAGTATATATATATATATATACTAGGGTGGCCCTTATTTTCAAAACGTCGGAAATTTCCACATGCTAACCCCTAGAATGGTGCTCTATAGCTGAATTGGTTAGGTCTTACCCGTGCCGAAAACGGGGTAAAGTTTGGTAGTTTATATGGAGATTTTTATTAATCAACATTTTTGGTTTGCTTCAAATTTTTTTTATGCAGTCCCTATACAAAATAAGCGGACCCGTATTTTTTCTTTTTTAATTTTGGTCAGTATTTTACAAAATAAGGGGACTTACGTCATTCGCCGATTATGCCATTTTCCAAATCGTTATTGCTCCGGTTATATTCATCGTATCGAGTTAAATGAGATATCATTTTAAAGGTAATGAAGAGGTCTTTATTTATATATTTACTAGCTGAAACCCGGTGCGCCTCGCTGCACAAATAAGCCAATAGTATGGCGTGCGCCAAAACAATTGGGAATCTCAAAATCGATGGGCACTGAGAGTCTCAAATCCCGGGATGCAAATACATTCGTAAAGAAAAGTGTAACTCCGTTCGTTTAAAAATCCAAATCACTTGCTCATTTATATCCCTAATCACAATTCAGCGGTCTCACTGCCACTCTTGTCGTGGTCAGATGCTATGAGGGAGTGTTTTTGCCCGTAAATGAATTTCGAAGAAGAAATTACAATGCACGTCCGCTTGAACTTTATCCATACACGAAATTTTAATGGGTGTGAAATTGTCAGTTCGCCGCCTGTGTTTATATTTCCAATTCTTTTGGTACGCGCTATAGCTTCCGTTTATTTTGCAGTTGAGGTGATAAGAATTTTAATATACAGTTGGAGCCATTTTCGTATTTTTGATTCCGAATAATATCGATGCTATCGATTGAAATTTCGCTATTTGAAACGACCAAAAGTTGGTTTTTTCAATACTGTTCCATAGATGTGATGCTTTCAAGCATGCATCCGTTCAGCTCATTTGCAGGCTTTGATCGAAGTATACCAGGCAAAGTTGAGCAAGTAGTGTCAGAGCGCCTACCATGGATTAGGTTTTCCTCGGAAATCTTGAAAAGCCCTGTCATGCGCTTCGACCTATTTTTTATAGGCCATGGTGCATTCGCTCCAAAATAATAATTTTGCACGGATGTGGGGCAATACGGGAGTTTTTACTGATGTTACATGTAGGTGTTTCTCTCTGGTTCAAATTCAATAGGAACTTGGGTGCTCAATACACTAAACATCCACCATCAAGTAGCGTTGATGCAATTCCCGATGATGTCACACTTCACACTATGAATGGAGACAGTTAATACGTCCAATAAGCAACGTTTGGCAACATTGGGCGAACTTTTCAAACATTTAACGGCATGATAAAGAGTAATTTTTCCGTAAGAAATATGAAAAAAATATGTTCCATGCAAAATTATTGTATGTTGAATAATCAAGCACCTTGAAATCTATGCAAATTTCCAGGTACCATAGCTCAAAAAGAAAAAGCGACGAACATCTGATTATTGAATTTGTCGTCTTTTTGGTTTCGAGGCCTTTCATTTAAGCCATACATTGCTAAAATCAGGCACATGCAGCCCAAGTTACTTCAATCCAAGTTCAGAGAACCGCGTTCTTCGCGATAAATCTGATTTTTTCAACAAAATTGTACGGCAACTATCCGTAAATAAACTCCGATCGATCTGAAACTTTGGAAATCGTATTTTTTTGGAAAAAAACCAAAACAAAATGGATCTGACTTCTTTAGCAGAAATTTGAAGAGTACCTCCCATACAAAAGTTTCGGATTTTTCTATATCAGTACACTACAGCTACCCGAAGGTTTCGAGATAGCCTATATGTTATTCTGAAGTATGAGCTATGTTATTGTAAAGTTTCATTAAAATCTATTCAGTAGTTTTTGCTTGAAAGAGTAACAAACATCCATACAAACATTCGCGTTTATAATATTAGTAAGATAGCCTATAGCAAAAAACCTATGTGCGTTGCAAGGCTTTTAAATAAAAAAAAAATTATGTGTGCGTTGTACGCGGTAGGAAAAAAAAACAATAAATCTGGAAAAAAATTCCCTCTTCCCAATCTTATCGGTGATTCAATTAGAACAGCGTTATGTATTCAAGTAGATGCATCTAAACATGTAACTTCTCGGTGAATTGGAATTTTAACTTTCTCTTTTTGGTTAGCCGTTACACTGCTCCCTTCTTACTCAGTATTCGTCCCAAACACAGCTTCCTCCAGGTCCCGTTTTTTTCGATCGAACTTTTTGGAAGCGATAGATGACATCGTTTAACCTCGTGATGACAATGTAGGGGCGCACAAATTTGCAAACTTCGACTCTTTCTACCGTTTTTACTGTTTCTATACCGGTTAGAGGGAATTTTAGAAATTTACTACATTTCAGAATGTGGCTTGGGAAAATTCGTGCGTCATATTGGACCCGCAATTTTGAATTTATAAGCTTTGATCATAAATTCGTTGTTTGCCCTAAAAGCCCCCAGATACCGATTTTCATTGCAATCGGAATACAATTGGAAAAATTCGTCGGCCATATTGGCGCGGCCATTTTGAATTTATAAGTTTTGATCATAAATTCGTTATTTGCAACCTTAGACACCCCTAGATATTCACTTTCATTGGAATCGGAATACAATTGGAAAAATTCGTCCGCCATTTTGAATTTATAAGTTTTGATCATAAATTCGTTATTTGCAACCTTAAAATCCGTCAGATTTCGATTTTCATTGGAATCGAAACACAATTGGCAAATTCGTCGGCCATATTGGCACGGCCATTTTGAATTTATAAGTTTTGACCACAAATTCGTTATTAGCGACCTTAAAAACCTCTATATACCAACTTTCATTGAAATCGGAACACAATTTGCGTGGCCATTTTGAGTTTTCGACGGCCATGTTGTTTTTTTTTATAAATTATAGCCTATATGTTATTCTGATATATGAGCTATATTATTGTAAAGTTTCATTAAAATCCATTCAGTAGTTTTTGCGTGAAAGAGTAACAAACATACATACAAACATTCACGTTTATAATATTAGTAAGATAGTTATGACAAAATTTTCAACTTAGTATTTGTTATTAACAATTAAAAATTTTAAAAACCGTCTACTATGCGTTCGCGTTTTTTTTTTAAATTTAAAAAAATACTATCGTATTCCCCGGATAATTTCCTATTTCTAAAGTGGTAGGTAACTAAATATATTCTATATGAAATACATCAATTGCGACTGATAAATTCACTCCGCGACAGTAATTCCCAATTAAATAATCTTTTCGTGAACGAAAATGAAGCGATAGCAGGTAATAACAAAACATAACTCTTTTACTAGCTTTTTCAGCTTACTAGGAACATCCGACTTAATATGTAACCTTATTCGTCTTACTGAAAATAGTTACTGACTTGATGACCCGCCTACACGGCACAAGCATGTTCTTCTCCGAACTTTTTATGGCTTCTTTACGACCACAAAAAGTACAGGTAGAAAGATCCTTGTGCCGTGTGGAGGGGGAGGACCATCAAGTCTGAATAAGGTAAGATATTAAGTCGGACGTTCCTAGTAAGCTGAACAAGCTAGTAAAAGAGTTATGTTTTGTTATTACCTGCTATGGCTTCATTTTCGTTCACGAAAAGAAGATTAGTGTTAGTCTTAGTTTTTTGCCTATTCGCATATTTCTAGGGGGTGAGACTTAGAATCTTAGCAATTTTTTTCTCTCCATACAAGAGAGGGCCACCCATATATATATATATATATATATATATATATATATATATATATATATATATATATATATATGGGACATTCCTGGTCAAATCGGACAAAATTTTTCGACCCCCTTCGTTTTGGCTGAAATTTCACAGGGAGTTTGGGCAACTATTTAAGGCTACAAAAAATTTTTTTTTTAGATTTTTTTTAACATTCTGTGGACAAAAAAATTAAATGCGGTTTTTAGGGATTTGTACGAATTTTTCTTTCTTTCTCCGTTTTTGGCTCTATATCTTTCGTTGGGGCCGACATATGTGATAGGTTTTACATGTTTTCAGGTCAGAGGGGCTGCTTACAAACCACCAGTAGCAAATTTGCTGAAAAACATAAACATATTTTCAAATTCAAGGTCAAAAAATAGTTAAACTCAATTTCTCAAATACCCTATCTCGAAAATGGACGTTTTTGGTGTCAAAATGTTCAGGAGAAATATAGAAAAACTGTTATAACCAGTTTTTATGAACAGTTTTGTGAGTCACTGTATATACATACATATATATATATATATATATATATATATATATATATATATATATATATATATATATATATATCGTTCATCCAACGGTGATTTGTCGTAACCCTCAAAGATTGGAAAATTGACTTTATGGGATAGAGGTCCAGCAGCCTGCAATATGTCGTAATCTACAAAAATAATATTCGATCAAATATCTGCTTGTAACTAATATGTCGTAACCCCCTTGAATTTTGTCAAGCCACAGAAATCGAGCATTTGTGGGTTGCGACATTTTTACAAATTCAAATCTGACAGTTGTCTACGCTAAACGAAGGCGTTTTTTTAGTTTCTACGACGTATTGCATTTTACTGTTGTGCATTCCTTGAACATTGAAAAATTGTGAACGTGTATTTTTTCTACTTTGTAACAAGGTAGGTAGGTGAATGCAGTTTTAAATAATTATTATGTAGGTTAAGAAGTAAGAGGTGTACCCTTGCTTGCTCCATAGATATGAGTAAGGCTTTTGACAGAGTGTGGCATGGGGGCCTCCTGTTGAAGTTAACCACTTTAGGCTGCCCTTTCCCGCTAATTAAAATCCTTCATAGTTTTTTACGAGAAAGAACCGGGATTTTTCAAATGGGGAATCTCTGCTCCCAACCGCTCAGAATGGAAACAGGGGTGCCGCAAGGATCCATTCTAGGCCCAAAGCTGTTTAACCTGTTTCTCTATGATTTTCCTCACATGGTAGGCTCTTCCAGTGCTATTCAGTACGCAGACGACACAGTGGTCATGACTTCGGAAGTATCCCCATTGAGGGCAGCGGTAGCGCTTCAACATCACGTAAATACAATTATGGAATTCTTGTGCAAATGGAGAATCGAAGTGAACAAAAGCAAGTGTGAACTAATATGCTTCAGGAACCCTGCTGGGAAGGGACATAGGGCTGCACCTGCTGAAGCTAGGAATGTTAGAATCAGAGTCGGGAAAGTTGTGCTGGTCCCCAAGACCAATTTCAAGTATCTAGGAGTTAGTATGCATCACAGACTAAAATGGAATCCCCACGTTAAAATGAAGATTCTTAAAGCTCGCTCAGTGCTAGCCAGTCTTAAACCACTGATTAACTCTATATAGTAATACTAAGACTCTAATGTATAAGACCATCATTCGGCCGGTGCTCGCCTATGCCTTTCCGGTATGGATCTCGATTTCGCCCACCATTGCTAAGGAAATTCAAATATTTGAAAGGAAGGTACTGAGACACTGCGCGTCAATGTACATGAGTTCCGAAAACAAATGGTTCTCCAACAAGACTATCTACAGGGAAACCAATATGAGTCCAATCATGATGTACCTCCTTTCGAATATGCGAAAAAGGTTGGTAAATATGAGGACCCACCCTAACGACAGAATAAAAACTCTCGCAGCAGATAATAGTGCGTCGTTCATTATCGGCCAGACTCACCTTTCCCCGTTTCATATGCTGCACCCTGACTCCCTCCCTTTTTTGGAACTGTCAGATGAAGTCACTTTCTTACCAACCTTCTACAAAACAACAACAGCTCCTAACGAGAGAGGTTAGTAGTTAGAAAACACTGGAGGAAATAAAAAAAGAGAGACTAGCGATGCAATTTACCGCGAGTTAATAAATATAGTTATGAACTAAAAATAAAAATAAAATCATTTTTTTTTATTAAATAAATAAAACAAACCTATAAAGGCAGCACTCTTCCAATAAGGTAGCTGAATTAATAATTTTTGACGCCGATGTAACAATAGGGATAAGTACGTAAATGTTATATAACACCTTAGGAATAAGTTATGTATTTATCTTGAATAATCTGTTATTTTATTTCATTTATTTCTTTTTTTTTCTCGTCATTTATTTCATTTCCCTTTTCTTTTCTGTATAAGTAATTTTAGTTGTTTTTAAGTTAATCGAATTAGTAGCATGAAATTGTTTTTCTATTGTTAGTTTTTAATATACATACTTTTTCTGAATAGTACTTAAGAAATGTGGTAGCACCTATGAGTGAACTAAAAATGTAATGTAATGGCATTCTATATTATGAATAATTTTTCTATATTTTATATATTTATTGCCTAGAAGCAAAGCGTTTGTGGTATTGGCAGAGCAGCCATAATACCAAGCCATATGATTTTCTAGTAAACTTGTTTTCACTTATGATGGCGGACCAAGGTCCATTTAGAATACGAGAAACTTGATAGCTCCGACATAATTTTTAAGTCAGCTAAACCAAACTAACTAACCAAACATTGTAAGAACAATTATAATTGATGAAGCTATTAAATTTTTAAGAAAATTAAAAAAAAATTAAATTATGTAGGTTAAGTATCACAAACACATTTTAAAGGTTATGTCAGGTCACATATTCCTGCACATTTTCTTATTTTTATTGCATTACATTGCATTGAAATCAAACCTTAACGTAACTTGAAGTTTTTAATCCTTCACAAATCCTTGTATTCGTTACTGTGAAGCTGGTTCGTTATTCGTGGCTGATATACATATGTAGCTACTACTGGTTCAAGGGGTAGAAAAATGGTAAAGATGTCTCTTCAGAGGCTAAATTGTAGTACAGCTGTGGCTGATATAGCTACTACTGATTCAAATAATGATTTTTATGTGATGGAACCAGAGAAGGAGCTTCTTGATATTATAAACGCATTAGACGAATCTCCACTAGAAAAATTTGATAATACGATCATGGTTATGGACGTACCTACCTATATAGATGAACATGAAGATAATAATAACTGGGAGGTTGTAAACAGATCACAGATATCAAATACGCAAGATATTGAAGGAGTTACCCATAACATGATAATTAATGAGGAAACAGGAAATGGAGGAATAATCAAAGCCGAAATATACACCAAGATGTTGCTTCTGCAGAAATGATTCAGGGTAAAGAAGATCATGATGATATTGAAAAACAAGTAGAAACTGAGATTGATGTACAAAGTGAAATCGCGAGTAACTGCGAAAGTGACTAGGAAGGTGAACATGAGACAGAAAATGAAAGCAGTGACAGTTCAGAAAACGGAGGAGCGGTTGATAGAGTAGATAACTCGAATGATACAGGTGGTGCTAATGATGATAATAATATACATAGAGACGATGCAATGAACAATGAGGAAACTGAAACTGAAAATGCCAAGAAACGAAAATGTGCCGATAAAACCAAATGGAAAAGAAATTTTAACAAAAAACTTAGGATGATGAGAAAAAACTACTTAGGCTTCACTAGGGTGGGTAATACTGTAAGGCAGAATCAACATAGGAGTGAAAGAAAAATGGGTAAACGTTGCGAATCTCCAGAATGCAAACGCAGTAGCTTTCGGATGTGTTCTGATATTATCGAAGACCAAAGAAAGTCATTATTCGAAATGTTTTGGTCAAATTTGTCATGGGATCAAAGACGAATATACGTTGCCAATAATGTTGTCAAAACAGAACCCAAAAGACGCTATACAAGTGAACCAAACTCTAGAAGGTCCCATAGTTTTTTGTATCGCCTAAAAATAAATAACAATCAGTATCCTGTGTGCAAGGCGATGTTTCTATCGACTCTAGGTTTAGGTGAACGATCTGTCCGGGAATGGGTTTTGAAAAGTACAAATGGTATGTACCAGTCCCAAGAAGTTGCCCTTCCAAAAAGAAAGTCGGTAGATCGCAATCGTAAAAAATATATTGACACTTTAAATAAATTTTTTGATGACCTTCCCAAATTACATTCTCATTACGCTAGAAAGAACACCTCAAAAATGTTTTTAGAACAGAAAATTGAATCTCTAACTCAACTGTATAACATCTATCTTGAAAGAATAGAGGAGGAGGAACCTGTAACTGCAAAGCCAGTAAGCAGAACAAAATTCACATCTGTATTTCGTGAAAAAATTTGTCTTTGTTCACTTTAAAAAAAGATCAATGTGATACTTGTGCTTTGGTTTGTTACTTCAAAACCAAATTAACCAGCCACAATTTTACAGTTTATAACCTAGCACCCAAGCATTGTAAGTGCTATTGGTTTACTGAAATTGATACTGACTTAACGGCATCTACATTTGCCTCCCTTATTGTAAACTTATACGAAGCAACGTGGATGGATTTTAATGAATTTACCAACTATTCAGTATCATCCTTACAAAGGTACCTAGTTCAATCTTCTTTGTAAAATAGCTTTGCATCTTATACGTTTTGCTTCCAGGGTAAAAAGCATTCGTCCTGGTACACAGAAAGTTACCGATATGAGAGCTCTCAAGACTTAGTATACTCCTCAAGAAGAAATTTGGTACAAAACTGACTTTCAGCAACCATGGACGTTATTACCTCAACGTATGAAACCCCTTAAAAATCCACCTGAATGGCCAAAATTACATACTAAACCAAGAAAAATTTCTGCAGTAAAGTATGAGCATTTGCAACAACTGAAACTGTTACTGCCGAAGGATATTCAACCTTTTTATGAATCTTTGCCTCACAATTGACATAAGAATAATAAGGTTTAATTCTACCCCCACTTTTTTTTCAAAAATAAATTTTGTACTAAATGATTATTTTTTTAATAACACTTTCAAACAAATCACTATAACTTCTAAAATAATTGTAGTCATTAGAAATGAATCTTAATCTTTATGGCTAAGCTAATAAATCATTACGTTTGGACAAAAAATTAGCCAATTTTAAGAAAATTTGACGAGGCATCTCAAGCCGTCTTAAGACCATTATAGTTAGGGCTAATGTCGTATCGTTCAATTAGGCGGCTTAAAAATATTCAAATGCTGTTTTTCTTTAGGTGGCTTTCCCTAATTACTTTTTTGCCTGCTTTTGTCTTTTCGGTGAATCATGATCTTGAGAAAAATAGAATAGATCTTGAGAAATCCTGAAAACTCTTTTTTAAATTGAGTGGATTTAAAAAAGATTATTGTGTCTTCAAATTGGTTATTTCATTACCCGGAGTGATATAACGACATAAGTATAAATAGCATTTGCGGGTCTATTTATGCTTCAGTTATTCGTTATGTTATGGCAGACAACTGCTTTTTCGCAAGCTCAGAAAGTATCTTGTTGTCAATGATTTGCGACTAGAGAAAACCAATTCGTCAAATGGCATTTACAAAAATAATACACATCAGGCAAAACCTAGACAGAACAACATTAATGGAGTATAAAACACCTAAAATTAATTTTGTTTGCACTGATTATATTAATATGGTAGATATGGATAACAACAATATTCTGTACGAACCACCATACACAAGAGACATATGTACCTCTTGAGCCCTTCGAAGACTATTATGAGAGCGATGAGCTGATAATCAACATTCAAATACCGTGCCACATTCACAGCACTGAACCCAATGTACAGGAGCTGACTAGAGCATCCAAACATGTTACAGAAAAAAAACAAACCAGGAGATCTTGCCGCGTCTGCGGAGTCGAGAGAAAAAATCCTCAGATTTGACAGCAAAAAAAAAATTCTCAATAAATCCTTTTAAAAATTTAAATATTAAAAGTTTTTATACAAGTTTTATTTAACATTTCATTGTAATTTTATGTTTTGGAGAAGGTGGTAAAAATGTTAAATTTTTAATTGTTACTGTTTGCTCAAACTTTAAATGAACTTTTCAACCAAATCGAACAGGAATATATAATAATAGGCCCAAATAAAAGCTGTTAGTTTTTTATGAAGTTTTTTTTAGCCAAAAAAATGGTTTTCGAGGAAAAAGTCATAGAAAATGGGTGTTATTTGGATAAGTGCCAGTTTTTTCTAATTTTTTGCAAATAAACATCAAATTCTTTCTACTATAATCAAGTAAACAGCTGATATTCACATTGGTGTAAAGCTGCCGTTCCCGATCCAATAAGCTCAAGATCAATATCGTACTACAATTATTTTAGAAGTTATAGCGATTTATTTGAAAGTGTTATTAAAAAAATAATCATCTAGTGCAAAATATATTTTTGAAAAAAAAAAAAAAATGGGAATAGAATTAACCCAAAATATATAGCTGGGAAAATTCCTGATCCAATGAGCCCAAAATCACTATCCTAGCACTATTATTTAAGAAGTTATAGCGGTTTGTTTGAAAGTATTTTTAAAAAAATTATTATTTAGTAAAAACATATTATTGAAAAGTGGGGGGGGGGGGGGGGTACACTTCTCCAAAATATATAGTTTCTTCGCGGAAAATACTTAAAATAACATGAATTTTCAGAATTTCGCTGAAATGGACCATGATACCAATATATATATATATATATATATATATATATATATATATATATATATATACAGGGTGTCCCACATAAACTTACAAAGCGGCCGGCTGTGGATAGGTCTTGGATAGACAACAAAAAATCGTATGGGTGGGGGAAATCGTAACGGTTTAGCCGCTAGGGCGTTTTGAAGTTTTTTTGCTAGAGTTTTACATATCACCCTGTATTTTTGTAACCGTATAACCCATTTTCATGATTATGGTACCGGTGTACGCTCATTATTTATAGGAAATTGTCCAAACTTTTTAATTTTGGAAAAAAAAAGTTTAGGTTTATCACGAATTTTTGTAGAAAAAGGTGGTTTTAGTTGAAATTTTAGTGAAAAAAATACAAAATTTTGACTTTGGCGACTCATTACTCCAAAAGTTTATAAGATAGGACCATTATTTTGACCGTCGTAGATAGGTGGGGGAATTCTGCGTACACCGGTACCATAATCATGAAATTGGGTTACACGGTTACAAAAATACAGGGTGATATGTAAAACTCTAGCAAAAAAACTTCAAAACGCCCTAGCGGCTAAACCGTTACGATTTCCCCCCCCCCCCCATACGATTTTTTGTTCGTCTATCCAAGACCTATCCACAGCCGGCCGCTTTGTAAGTTTATGTGGGACACCCTGTATATATACATACATATATGTGTCACCATTGCACGGCCGAGGAGTGAACTTGGTTCCCCGGGATAGGATACCACTGTCTTAGCTAGGCTACCAATTCAAAACATGTTTCACCGAAGTTAAAAAAAATATGAGTGTGCTTAAGACCACACTTTAGAAGTAAAACTGTTGTGCCCAGCGGCTAGTAATATGCAATAGATATAGTGGAAAATCTGTCGGATATATAGTACGCTTTAAGAAGATTCAGGCCTACGACAGATGCAGGAGGAATAGTGACGAATCTACTGACGCACTTGATACAAATACTATTTGAAAATATCAATATTTATGAATTCCTGTTTACATTAAAACCTAAAAGTAACCGAGTAAAAATAATTTTTATTGGCTAATTTTCTTAAAAGCATACACGCGGTGCACCTAGTACGTATAGCATATAAGTGCGCATCCCACACGGGTATGCACGCTTCCGCCACAGGCATGGATACTACCGCCACAGGCACGAAAATCTAAACATTCGCCTCATGGAAGTAAGCTGGTGACTTATGCAAGCGTACATTCATTGCATTCAGAGGTTCCATGATATGCGGCGAATTTTCCTCTGATATAAAATTGCATGGCTTACTTGTATGTGCTATTTCGAATGCGGCAATACAGAAAAGTTAAAAGTAGTCCGACCTTTGCGTGGCATGCATTCCATTCATGAAACATTCTGTCAGGTCGCATTTGAATACACACACTTCTATATTATTTATCAACGAATTGAACGCATGTACGCTTGGATACCGTAAGTAACCGAGTAAAAATAATTGTGTTGGCTAATTTTCTTAAAAGCATACAGGCGGTGCACCTAGTACGTATAGCATATAAGTGCGCATGCTACACGGGAATGCACGTTTCCGCCAGAGGCATGAATGCTACCGCCACAGGCAGGAAAATCTAAACATTCGCCTCATGGAAGTAAGCTGGTGACTTATGCAAGCGTACATTCATTGCATTCAGAGGTTCCATGATATGCGGCGAATTTTCTCTGACATAAAATTGCATGGCTTACTTGTATATGATATTTCGAATGCGGCAATACAGAAAAAGTTGAAAGTAGCCCGATCTTTGCGTGGCATGCATTCCATTCATGGAATATTCCGTCTGGTCGCATTTGAATACACACATTTCTATATTATTTATCAACGAATTGAACGCATGTATGTAACCTTGGATATGTCACCAGCTGTATGCATGCTCCGCTCCCGCTACATTCATGATCATTAATAATTGCATCCGCATCGGCATAGACTATTCCAAACCCAAGTATTGTTTTACCAAGCATTCCGCCAACCAATCCAATGAAGCTTTACCTACGCGAGCCGCTTTACCTACGCGAACGAGAGCCAGTCTACATGAGTATGGCATTGGCACCCTTTATGGCCACCTAGCCAATTACCTGATTTCTTCGTCCCATACAATCTTTTAGGGAGCCAATTAATTTTAAAGGGAGCAAAAAGAAATGCAAAAGATAATCAACCTTTTTTCAAATTTTTTTATCTAGGCGTAGTTGAAAATAATTTATTTTAGCTGATTAAACCGAATTTGAATCATTAAGTTGAAAAAACATTTTTTACAAACTTTTATATTTTCAGACGATGTAGGGATAGTTATCCCTTATCATATGTATTTTTGCTTTGATATAAATCAATCACTTTTGAATATAAATATTGCAAAAAATGAATTTTATTGGGTTGTTTTTGATTATAATTAAAATTATCGCGAAAACCCTTAAAAGGGAGTTTTAAGCATATTTAAAGGTGACATGCAAATTTTAAGACTGTGAGACCCCGATTTTCGTAATCAGCGACCCAAAAAACATATCAGGAACGATTTTCATAGCAGTGTAATGTTTTGACATACACGATTCGTCGATTTGTTGCAAGTTAAAAAAATTGTAATTTAAAAAGATTAAATTCACCACTCCCTTTTGGCATTCTAAGCACTCAAACCACTAGCATACGGTTTTAATAACTTCGGTTTTATCAATTGAAGCGTGCAAAAAGTATTTTATATTTGAGACAATTACAAAATAAACGTAAGAAAGATGTATTGTTCATTTCTTCTTTCATTTTTTTATATTTGTTTACATCGTTTGGCATTTTAAGAAAGTCTCAAGCGTTTATACCGTAACTTCCCGGCAGTGCTACATGTTTGGCCACGCCAAAAAGCAGATCCACTTGAGGCTACGCCGAAAATTCTTGTCGTATAATGGGCCGTCCACACTATGCGGACTTGAATCCCACGCGCTTTTCGCTATACGGCCTCAGCCAAAAGCGCGCATGAGCTTTAAATCGTGAGCAAATTGAGCAAACAAATCAATTTTCATATGAAAGGCCGTACGCGTTTCTGAAAAGCCCGTATTGTGTGGACGTAAAATGTACCTTTTTAAGCACAGCCTTTTGTCCGTGCCGTTTGGTCGTGCTGCCTTTGCCATTAAAAATATCACAAAAAAAGCCATTAAACTCTATATGAAAAAAGAGGCAAAAGCGCGTATGACCTAAGACCGCGTAGTGTGGACGCATCATAAGCCGCTTCCAACATGTCAGTCAACTCCAAAGTGTCCGCGGCATAAGCCCCGGCCAGTGACCAAACCACAAGAAAAATCTCAAATAATTCGCCTCTACATAATGGTGAATTTGTATTCCTATAAGGCTACGTTCAGACAGCGAGTATTCGATCCGAGTTTTTCACGTATACGTTTTTATCGAATACGAAATGTGGTTTTACCGACACGTAAATGTGCTTTTACCGACAATAGCACAGTCATCATCATGGATCCACACGTTCCGGTTCTTTTATATTGGTACAAATCTGTGCATAAGAGACTTTTGGTGAAGAGAAGGTTCTGGGTACCTACATCTTTTATTAGGGAATGATCTACAACGACAAAAAAAGATTTGAAAATTTTTTCCAGCTCTTGAGAAATGACTAACCGAAATTTTTTAATTATTTTCGTATGTCGATAGCTAGCTTTGACGAATTATTAGCAAGATTAGAAAATTCGACTCTTCCGCGTATAAATACAAATATGAGGCTATTAGTACAGTCAATATGCAACGAAAAGAGGCTTGCGCTCCGAAAAATGACAAACCGACATTTGACCTTGAAAGTCGTTAGGGGGGCGTGTCAG